>OMLB01055479.1:0-38552 GCA_900302555.1 Myripristis jacobus
AACCCTCCCAAGTTGGCCAGCCAGTGTGAAATGTAAATAGTAAACAGCACAGAACATCCTGTGTGTGTGTGCGTGTGCGTGTGTGTGTGTGTGTGTGGTGTTGGAGGGGGGCATTAGAGGCTGCAGGGAGAGAATGGGCCCATGCAGAGCCTGCTAGCCCAGCTGTCACTGCTATAACCTCCGAGCTGAGAGACTGCAGGAGACAAGCTGGAGGGCCGAAGTGTGTGTTACGGCCCCACACCCCCCAGGCATTCTGCTCAGCCCCTGGCTTCCTTCCTCCCCTTTGTTAAGCCAGCAGGGCAGACTTCGTCAAGCTGAGCACACAAACGAATGCATATGAATGTGTGCTGTCATCTTTATTAGGCCCCTTTGCCAACACACATTACATTTGCCATGGGTCTTTAGTGAATGAGTTTTCACTTTCAAGCCATGCCTTCGTTCCCTACTTGTGAAAAGAGGAGGATTACAGACACTGGGGTTCTGGGGATAAACTTGAATACACAACCTGTTACTTACCAATGAGAGAACGTAATACTTTAAGACTTGGATTGCATGAAAAAGGGTAAATTTTTAAATAAGTTTGTGTTGCGGCTTCATTTTTGCAAATACTCATGTTCCTGCTTCATAGTATTGGTCTATTTGTTTGGCAAATTTATGCATATTTTTAATTTAAATACAAAGAACAAAGGACTTCTTAGTACGATTTGGTAGTGGTGTTATATTTCAAAGGCTAGAGAACACTATCAACTGCCTTTTATCTTACTGATTCAAATTTTTTTTCAGTCAACGCTCAACCTGCATCGCCCAGTTCATGGTGATATATGATCTCAGTGCCAGGGCAGGCGGTGATGAGCGTTCAAAGCGGAGCCACAAGTGGACTTAAATCAAGTATGAGTAATGTTCAGTGTTTTTAACCGCATTCCCACATTTCTCCCCTTCATAAGACAAAAAACATGTAAGGGCACGTCTCTTGTCTTTTGTTCCTCAGCGCTGCACCGCACACAACACATCCCACACAGGAATCAGTCATCCACCCAAATTCCAACCAAGAGAGGTAGGGCTTTCAGATGTGGCATGTAACCTTTAGTGTGAGAGAATGGAGAAAAACAATGCACAGGCTTTTCAGCACTGTCTGGGCAACAGAGCACGCTGAACATATAGAGGAATTTCCCACTACATCTAACCCCTTTTTGTTAGTAACATGAAAGGACGGTGGTTTGGGACAGACTTCATGCTTATGTGGTTTTATGTGGGGTCTTTTATTCGGTTTTGGCAAGACACTCGATACTCCTGCTGGATATTGAACATGTGGAATTTAGCGTGTCATACCCAGTATTTGCACAACATTTACACATTTTAACCATACTGGCTATAAAATAGACATATTGATAAAGAACAAAAATAACGTTTAAACTTACACAAGCATGGCCAATAAGTGAAATGCTTTTACACAGGCAAAAATTCACCATTCCTTAATGAGGTTTTTGCAGACCCTGGCTGTGAGAGTGATAGAAAACGGTAGGCACATTTCATGTTGGCGGTACACAAAAACTCCCCAGTGCTTACAATGGTGTTCCACCTCTCTGTTTGCTGATACCACAAGAGGTGCAAGCAAAGTGGGGGGTGTGAGGGTAGCAGAGTCTGAATGGCACGGCGTTACTGCTGCTGCTGCTGTTCACTGACCCCCAAAATGCAGGCCCAGCCCCCAGTGTGAAGTACTTTTGTGCTGTCACTCCCCTCAGAAGCCGTGGACCAGAGGGGGTGTTTGGGCACCCGGAGGGCTTCAGCGCTCTGTAAGCGCAGTCCACTCTCCAGCAGGACGCATGCTCTATAGGTGAATCAAAAGGAGCCTGTATTGTAAAGAAAGCATTTGCATACTTGTGAGTTAGAGAGGGTGTTAACCTTTGACACCTTCGAGAAATGGACGACAACAGAAACCACTTCTCAGAGTCTTAGCATTAACGCACTTGAAAATAACACCTTACCGTACCGCAGTGTGTATCAAAACCAATAAAGACAAGCGAGAAAAAGACTTCTTGAGTGCGTCGTTGAGGTTTCCTTCAAGTGGCGGTTTCACACTCAAAACAAAGTGTGTTGGATACTTTAAAAGTGAGAGGTTTCTGGATCCTTTTAGCACGGTGTAGGCTCTTTTTGAGATATGAACACAGATCACAGTTTTTACCGAAAGGGAGATGAGAAAACAGTTCCTTAAAATGTCTGTGGTTCCTGTCTGTTTTTGAAATAAAGCTACTACATGAATCATCAAAGCATCTTAAAACATCTCACAAACAGTTTTGAAAGCTAGAGCTGAGAAATACATGGAAGGACAAGACAAATTGGCATTTTGTGTATGAGAAAGATGACATTCTGAATTACAAATTTCAGTTGGCATTTTATTAAAAAAAAAATCATCATTCAGTATTTTAACAACAAATGATTCTACCCTTGGAAGCTTTGGAAATTTGCATGCAGAGATCTTTAGACAACTGTCATCTTTAATTGTGTGCCATCATTTGTTTTGCTCTCATTCCACCAGTCAGGTTGCATAATGTTGGTATCTCCTGTGTGAATGGCGCTCTTCATGTTTAACCACCATTTGTATTTGTGAGCAAGTGAAATGATTGTCATTTCAGGGTCATGAAGGCATGATACAAACCACACTTAACTTGTTAATCTATTTTTTAACAAACATCTTTCACTCTGTCTGTTGTATGATTAATGTCCGTGTATGGTAACGTAGGACGAGACAATGTCTGCCTCTTCAGTTGATTTTTTGGGGGGGGGTCTCTGCAAGAGGGGCGGCTGTGTTTGGCTCTCAGTTTGAGGGGCTCTCCTGTCCAAGTACACGCTGTTTCACAGAGAAGACTTGACTCTGAAATTCCTCCAGATAAGAGTTGCTAGGTGATGCTATTGTCAGGTCTTCTTTGTGTTCACATATTCATACCCAAATTGTAAGGTTCTTTATGGAGACCGCCTCATTAGTAGTCATATATTCATACCAACCCACCCCCCCCTACTTGACCCCTCCTTTGCCAGTCGTGGGAAAGACAAGTCCTGGATGAGATATTGTGTAGGATTCAGGCAATTACTTGGATGACGGTCAAAAAAGATGGCCCAACTTACACACTGTTTAGTTAAGAAATACTACCACAGCATGAAGGTATTTATCAGTGTAAACAGCAAGCTACTTTGCTGACTCCCATTTCATTTTCATCACTTTTTAAAAAATAAATTTGGTGTAAAGTAAAATTTTAAACTCAAGTGTAAATGCATCAAAGAAGAACTGGAAACTGATATTGCTAAACCCCTTATGAAATTCCTTCCAGGTGTATTTACAACTTTCTGAAAAAAACAAACAAACAAAAAAAACCCAGAAAATTTAGTGCTCTCTCTCCCAAGCCATATAACTGATGCTACCGAGTAGAAAAGGCACAGAGCTACATTTAATACAGGTGCAAAGAAACTCAAGGAAGAAAGTTGGAAATTAGTTTCTTATAGGAGAAAAAAAAATGTTATTACAATTACAATTCAATACAACTCAATACAAGCTCACTGGCTCAAATGGGAAAGTCTCCTTGCAGCCAGGTGTCTTATATAAAACATAGGACAGGACACGTTAAAAAATGAATATCCGGGTCCACCTGTAGAACAACAACAGAACATTTTGCAAAGTTCTGCCTCCATGAAGTTTTAATTATTGCATAACCTAATTGCCTAATCACATAATTTCCATGAAAATTACAGTGAGAGAAAAATATCCAAACTGTTCATGTAGGTTTAGTATGGGCTAACTACTCTAGCTTGATGAATTCAGTAGGATTGCTGGCTAAGTCCTGGGCCAATGTGATTTATGACCATCAAAGCACCTCAAACATAAATTTATGAGATTCTGATACAGAGGTTAACAAACTTGTCCATAGCCAAAGAGAGTTTTAATTCACCTGCTTGAATGCTATTA
Source organism: Myripristis jacobus (assembly GCA_900302555.1). NCBI lineage: Eukaryota > Metazoa > Chordata > Actinopteri > Holocentriformes > Holocentridae > Myripristis > Myripristis jacobus. Next base: position 3,959 of record OMLB01055479.1, read on the forward strand.
TTAGTAGTGCAAGGCGGGGGGATAAAAGGTGATAATTAGATAAAAGTTGGACTGCAGCTTTTTCCCATGATGCTGCTACTGTTGTGAACAGACAGATCTCTGTTGTGAGACATTAATCTCGACTGATCTAGGCCGATACATTCTTGATAAAACAGTAACAGACACAACTCCCGGACGAGGGTTGTTAGTCACCTCATATCACATCACTGGATATTACAGTGAATCACAACAGGCGCCATCCGTCTCCATGTAACAGGTGCGGTCCAGTGGGTTTGGCCACGCCCACAATGTTCCACATAAGGCAAACTTCCACATTCCACAGGGCTCGAGGCGGGGCGGATGACGCCACCTGTTTCTCAATGGGCTCCGGCTCGTGCTCACTCGCGGCGCGTAGTGATCTCCATACAAGTGGAGCGAGAGCCGACGCACGGGAGCTTTCTTCGGGATATCACTGTAGATGTTTTGATAAAGTTGTGGCAAAATGGATTCCCGTCGCCTCGAGTTATTCGCCTTTTTATTTATTAGTCACATATGTTACAGCCTCCAGTTAAAAGAACGTAAGTACTTTTATTTTATAACTTCTCGGTAAAAAGTACAGCTTGAACCAGCCTCTTCCACATGACTCAGGTGGTTAGAGCGTCGTAGTCTATTTTATGGGATTTCTTGGCGTTTCACTTTAAATACTGTATATAAAGCTGTCAAGTTAATTTTCCCACTCAGTTTTATTGTTGTATCATTATAGAAAAAAGTTATTTTAATGTAAGCCACTTTACCCGTAAGGCAACCAGGCAACCTAGACTATTGTCTTATTTAACTATTGCATGTAGAATTGGTCTGTTTCGCTTGAGCTTAAGCTGTTAGTCGTTTTGTTTGTCATTTAATTAAACGAAAATACATTTATATATAAATATATATATATGTATTTGCAAGCCTTTGTAAGTTATAGGGTAGAGGACACCTGTGTGATCCCAAAACGTGTCAAACTTGTGTTTCACTTAATGATGTGGAGCTTTACGGCTCATGTGTTCCTCTCGTCATGCGATTTAACTTCCCACGCCTTTCTCAGACATTATTTATCCTGTAAGTTGGAGGACACGGTCAGTGAAGTCTTGAATCGGGATCGACATGCTTGATTAAATTGTCAAGGGAAGGCATGTGCCTCCCATAAAGCTGTTGGCACTAGAGACCCAGGAGGGTGATCTGTCTTTTTTTTATTGTGTGGTAAAATCATAATCAGTCGTTTTATTTTAATATCCTAAGAAACAAAATAATTTATACATTTGACCCACTGCCCTTCCTAGAGCTATAAATTACATGTATACAATCAGAGACAATTGTTGGCCTATTACATGGGTATAATCAATTGCCGTTGTCCTGTTACTCATGTGTCACTTCCTGAGGTACATTTTTTTCCTGCTCTTCTATGAATCACATTTGATTTGTTTCCTATGTGTTGTTACATCTGTTTTAAAACATGTTTTGATGTTTTTTCTTGCAGAGGTGTTGCTGGATATGAAAGCTTCAGGAGGAGAGTTAGGGTGGTTGACTTCGCCATATGAGAACGGGGTGAGTATTTATACCTCAGGAGACATTTTAAACATTTCAGGTTCAAGACTTGAAGACGTCTTTCTCTGTGCGTGACAACTGGATCATAAATACGGCACAAGTCTGCTTATTGCTGTAGTGAAAATAGCATGATAATGATAATAATGAGAGCCTCATTCCTGCCCATTCAGTCCAGCAGAAAAACTAAGAGATGGAGCCAGAAAAGCTTTGGCAGAGCTCAATTAATTGTGTTAAAACAACACTTTAACTCATAACCACACTAGGAATGTCAGTAAAGTGTCAAGATTCAAGTTACATTGAAATTTACAGTCCTGGCAGGACTTTGCGAAATAAAGACACGTTGCAGGTTGTTATCATTTCAACATTAAACCACAAAACCCAACAGTTGCTCATTTTTCCCTCTGATCCTCCCAAGCACTGAGATATAAGATCTGGACTGTTGTGGCAGAGCGTAAAACACGACCAAAAGAGAAAGAAAGGCTGGTTGTGTGTGGAGAACCATCTCTCTATCTATAGTTCAGCGGCTTTCCATCTAAAAAAAGCAACAGGACGTGGCTAGTACCAGAGCATGGGCTACTTTTCTTGTGTGACTGTTAGGTCCAATGATTCTCATTGTATCAGATAGGATTTCCCCTTGTCTTTCAAAAGTTTGTACTTTTGCAACACAGGATCATGCGTTGTGTATGCTCTTCCTGATTGGCCACCCCAAACTTATTTGAACAACCTATTTTCAAAAAGCAGAAGAGTCACTTTAGATAATTCATTTTCTGGTGTTCTATACGCTCTGTACTAAAATATGAAGTTTCTAAAATATATTATAATAGTCTTTTTGTGACCAACAGACATAAATTACCTGGTATGCTTCATTAAGTACTTTAACGCTAGCAGTCATTTTGTCTCACTTTTTCCAACTGGCAGAGATCTCATTTTGAAATGAAAAATGTCATTTCTCATGTTTCCCTCTTCTAACGCCAGGTAAATGAAGTCCTTGGTTCAGCCCTTTAAACATACTGCTTCTAATGTCATTTGATGTATTAAATTTCTTAATGTTTAATGGAGGCTTTTAATCTTTCAGCTAGTCATTGCTTCCCTCTCTTAAAAAGTCTTAATTGCTGCCAATTTGGCTGCCATGCCTTTGCACTGTGCTTATAAACCTCCTTTAACTGCCATAAATGTTAGTTGGTATTCTACAGTAGTATTTGTTAGAGCTATGTCTGTCTCACACATATGCACCCTTGTGTGTTAGTGGAAAACCACACACGTTGTGAGTGCAGCACATGTCCAGGCCAAGAATCTGAACGTGTGGAAAAAGCACCAGCCTCACTTCTGCAGTTTATGGGTTTCTCACTCAGCATGTAACTGGTTTCTGGAATGAACAAAGAGCCCTGCACTCGGTCTCTGAAAAAAACCCTGCTTTTTCTCCTTTCATTATTGCAGCTTGGTCATAGACACTCCTGCCACTTAAACTCAACCTTCTCCTCTCTCATTTTGTCCGCCTGTGTTTCAGTGGGAGATAGTCCAGACGGTGGTGAACGGCTCCCTCCTGTATACCTATAGTGTCTGTAACATTGACTCTAGTGACCAGGATAACTGGTTACGCACAACATTCATCCAGCGCCGCCCAGGGACTACACGGGTCTCTGTAGAGCTCAACTTTGTTGTACGAGACTGTAATACCTTTGATGGTGCCTCCCTGGCCTGCAAAGAAACCTTCAACCTTTTCATCTCAGAGGCAGACGCCGATGTGGGAACCAACTTCCGTAAAGGCCAGTTCCGCAAAGTGGCCACCATAGCCCCAGATGAGATCACACGGGGCCGTGGTTTGGTGAAGATCAACATGGAGACGAGGACTGTGGGGCCTCTGTCACGAAAAGGGTTTTATCTGGCCTTCCAGGACATGGGGGCTTGTGTGGCGCTGCTCTCTGTTAGAGTGTACTACAAGACCTGCCCGTCCACAGTGCAGAGCTTGGCAGCCTTCCCAGAGACAGTGGCTGATGCTCTCAGGGAGGTGGAGGGATCGTGCGTGGACAACGCTGTCAGTCAGGCCACCCCGCGCATCTACTGCACAGCTGAGGGCGAGTGGGTGGTGCCAGTGGGCCAGTGCCAGTGCCGTGCAGGCTATGAAACCACTGGAGATTCCTGCCAAGGTAAGCAATGTCAATTGAAGTATGCAGTGCACTCAAGTGAGAAGAGTGAGACATGCATGTGTGTGTGTGTGTGTGTGTGTGTTTGAGTGTGTGTGCGCTGTAGGAGTAGATGTATTCTGAAAAAAAAACCCTAACCACCACACTGTCAAGGTGTAAGAGATAAGTTCCCAGGAATGTTAATTGTATGTGGTGCACTCACAAATCTTCATCTCACAATAACACAACACATTTTTTATGAAGTAGGACAGGTAGAGCAAGATTGGACAGGGGAAGGGGAGGAGACAGGAAAGGGGTATAAACGTGTTTGTTTTGTTTCAGTTCTGCTGTTTCAGAGGTTACCATGGAATCGTTCCATCTCCTTACCTGTGGGCCAATATATTTTTTTCCGCTTTCCGCTGTCATGTTTCTTGGGAGTGAGGAATGGAGTTGGGCGAGGGCCCTGTTTTATGGATGATGGCTTCAGGTTATATGGAAAATATGGATATAAGTCTTGTTTCAAGGGATATGAGGGTAAAAATGTCAAGCAGTCTGGTATTTGTGGGGAGGAAGCCTTTAAAAACAAATATATAAAGCAGAGGCACATATAATTTTAAAATTATGGGCACTCCGTTGAATGCTTGTGGTGTGTCTGCTCATGTGAGTGACATCCAGACTAAGTCAGGAATGTGAGCACTTTGAAGTATGTGATGCCCTGGAGTGAGACCTGCAAGTGTATGTAGAGTGTCAACAATTTAAAAAACAAAAACCAAAAAACAAACAAAAAAAACATTGTACTGTACACATCATGCTGTGTACAGTACAGGAGATGGCTGCGGTGTTCATATTTGCTCTTATTGTTTGTCTGGAAGTTGGCCTGTCTTTGGCATTCCGGGGTGTGGCGTGTTGAGCTATGTGGAGGAAACGTGGGAGGAGAGAGAGGGTAAAGACAGACCAGGAGGAAGGAGGAAGGGCACTGTATGCTCACTGAGCTGTGGGGATTTCTGAAAGGAATTCTTTCACCCTCGCGTCACCTACAGTACTGATTGACTAAGAGAGAGCCGTGTGAAATGGCCAGAGGAATACCTGAGTCGTGGTGTGGCTTCTTCTCCCAGCTATTTGTATGCGTCAGTTGCCAAGGCTACAGAAACCAAAGATTACAGGGATGGGGCCGGCACGCCTATCACAGGGTCGACTGAGTCACACTGTGGTTTATGACTCCTTGGTCTCCTGTAGTCACCTTTACTGGCGAAGTTTGTTCAACTCTTGGAAATGTTCCTATAACTGAATAGATGGGCTTACCAGTCACTCACCACCCATACATAATAGCAAGGTAGTGCACATCAAACAGAAAATCTTGTGTTATGATTGTACACGCAACTTTAGGATCAGCACTTCAAAGAGGCTCTCGGGTATGGGAGGAAGGCAAAACTCGGGAACGTTCCAGACTCTGAGGTTGCTGACCACTGGCCGACTCAGAGCCGTGCACCTGAAACGGAAGCTGGCAGGGAGTTGCTGAGAGGAAGAGAGGAAACACTAATGACAGGAAAAGCTGTGATTCCAAAGTCTGGAGGATGACCTTATTATTAGGATGCAGGAAACATGTTTTACCACTGAATCAAAAACACAATTATGATGTTGCAGTTTTCCATGTTCCATTTCTAGCCAACTCTCACTCGCTAACTTGTGAAAGAAATCCCAGCAGCCTTGTTGAGTTGTTAAAAAGCAATTGTTCAGTAAATGATTATTATAGCGAGGCAAATCCTTGGTGGCCCACAGCCTGGATGTGGATTTCACTGAAGTTACCAACTGTTGTGGGAAAAAGAGGCTGAGTGAGATGAGGAGGAATGCTGACTGACACAAATAAGCAGGTTGTCTTTGGTTGGGGTGAGGGTGGGGAGTGAGTCGACAGTTGGCGCATGAGGGTGGTTAGTTTCGTGGCTGCTTAGATAGGTGTGGAGTGTAATTTAGTCAAGAGGATTAGTAGACCAACAGGACAGCTGTTAACCAATGACATGCCCTGCTTTGCCTCCCTTTGCTCTTTCATCCGGTTGTTAACACACGCAACGAGCGATGTAATCCATGTTCCCACTCATTAGAACAATAGGACCAACACAAAGAGCAAAAAACAGATTCAATTAACAGATGCCGTGGTGCGGAACAGAAGTCCTTTTCACATTCGTTTCATATTCAAAGGAAGCGTGGGACAATTAATAGGCTGTTTCAGCAAGCAAAAATAGAAAAAGAAAATCAAATAAATGTTGAAGATTGTTTCCTAACGTCAAGATTTCTCACAAAAATCTTTTATACAGTGAAAAAAAAAGCTGCTAGCTTCTTATGCAAAATAGATTCAAAGTTTTGTCTAATTGGGAATTCATCCTGTTTGAAATAACGTTAATGGCTGCACTCATGGATGTCACACATGCCACCATGCACAAGCTGTAATGATTAATGCAACATATTTATGGCACCACTCTGTCCAATCCCAGACACAATAGATGAATAGGGCCGGGGTTTCTTTGGTACGTGACAGAGGTCCTGCTGCTCAGGCTCAAGATGAAATAGGCTGGCCCCCTTTTCTTATGCGAAAAGACCTCGGTACACCCCCACACCCGTCAAGTGACTCCCCAGAGAGAACTTCTGTTGGTGTTTCAGACCTTTACCCATCCCCCACCCATCCACCTATTCATCTTCATCCCTCCTACTCCAACTCAGACTTGCTCCCTCTCTTCAATGGTGGCATTAGCTGTTGTTCCAAGGTCCCTCTGCCATGGTGGGGAAGGAAAGCAGCCGCCCAGCAGACCTGGTTCACCTCCCCTCTCTTGACCACCAGCGCAGGGCCCAGATGAAAGCCTGCTCACCAGGGAGACAGCAGAATGGAAGGAGAGGGGAGATCTTTCAAGTTATCCGCTACTTTTAATGTTTTTCAAGTAAACAACACTCTTCCTACCCGTCTCAAAAAATATGTGCATCTGTCTCCGTAAACACAGACAACATCACAGTCGTCTCCAGCAGCTCTTCCTCTTCCCTGTTCTTCTGTCATAACTATTCATCCGTACATGGTGTAATTTGCCGCTGGTGGGAGGCATAGAGGAAGGAAGAAAGGAAGGAAACATCAGCCTCAGACAGAGTTAAAGCTCTTGCGTCCTGGTTTCTGTACTGTCTGAACACTCGTTAACCTTCTGTGCCCTGGAATGGAAGGCTCTTTATCTGCGTCCTGAAACAGCCATTGAAATTCCTCAACACTTCAGCAGTATCCAAGGTGTTATTTCCTTTTTGCAAAAACACACAGATTTTCTGCCAGAGTGTTTGAGTTGAGAGGTCATAAGGGAAATGCTGATTACCCCGGTGGTTTTAACGTTCCGGTTTACACTTGCGGTGTGACCTGATCCTAGGACTGCAGGCAAAAAGGCAAGTGCAGGCAGATCTTCAGGGAAATCCCATTTCATTCCTTTGGACACAAAGACTCTGTGATTATAGGTTACTCAAAACAAATGCTTCCTGTCAAACGTAGGGACTGATATTACAGTTTCACCGTTAGAGATTTCATCAGCCATTCTTTTCTTCTGTGCGTATACGTGTGTGTGTGTGTGTGTGTGTGTGTGTGTGTGTGCATGAAGTGCATATACATGTACTTATACCAGTGTACTATGCTTCAACTCACAAACATATTCTCTGTCTCACACAGAATGCAAACCAGGCTACTTCAAGCCATCTGTATCCAGTCAGCTGTGTCAGGTTTGTCCTGAGAACACCAAGGAGTCTTCAGCCGGCGCCCTTGTTTGTCCATGTGAGGAGGGATTCTACCGATCCTCATCAGACCCTCCTTCATCGCCCTGCTCTGGTGAGAGCCGCGTTCATCGTCATGTTACTAACACAGCCAAATCAACTTTCAGCTCATTAGAGAGAGTTTAGAAGATGGGGCTAACTGTGACACTTCCTCCCCAGCACCACCCAGTGCCCCTCGTGACCTGGCCTCCACCACCCTGTCAGCAGAGGGCAGGCTGCAGCTGTCCTGGAGCCCTCCGCTGGTGACGGGGGGCCGCTCTGACCTCACCTACAGTGTGGTGTGTGAGCGTTGCGACGGAGCCTTGTGCGACCCCTGTGGCGAGAAGGTCCGTTTTGAACCAGGACCCACAGACCTGCAGGACACCATGGTCATAGTCAGTGACCTTGACTCTCATTTCAACTACACTTTCACTGTGGAAGCCCACAGCGGAGTGTCCCAGTACAGTACCGAGAAGCCCACTGCCACCATCACCACCACTCTGCACTATACAGGTTAGTTTGGTCGCATTCAATGTTTTGTATCTCCTGCTGCCATGGTAGATAATATCTTCCACATTATGTCATCATGGTGACGTCTGTGTGTGTGGAGACACATTGTTGTGACTAATGAAAAAAAACTGTTTTTCTTGCACGTACTACAAAATGCAGAGTGATATAAAAATATTTGCTAACTGGTTAGATGTAATATATGCTGGTGATTATTTTGAAATGTTAGGCAGCTCAAGTACCTTTTGTAACATGATTGTATAATGAGGGCTTAGGTAATAAAGTACTAAAATTTCAGCTATCTTTTCATGTAATATTGTAGAGATGAGTGTAGGGGTACTACAGTTGAAGGGCTTATTACACAATGACGAATTTTAACGTTTGCCCACTGAATCCTTAAGGCTTTAATTTCCAAATGACCTTTCGAAAGCGTATGATTTGTCAGTAACTATTATTTTGCTTTCCGTCCTCTAACCACCATCAGATCCCCCCAAGGTGACGCTGATCCGCCTGGATGAGCGCAGCCCCACCAGCCTGTCTCTGTCCTGGGCCCTGTCCCGCAGAGCCCCTGCCCACATCAGTCACCGCTATGAGCTTATGTACCGCAGAAAAGTAAGACAGAGTGTTCTGCCCCTCTCTTTCCCTCATTCACAATTTAGACTGTTTTAAAAATATTTCAATGATCTGCTTGGTTTAATAAAGAAAAAAAAAACCTGTAATTCTTCCAGTTTCAGTTAACCCTATTTTATCTTCACAGGATGATGACAACGAGCGTGATGTCACTACATACACAGTCCTGGTTCTGGAGAAAAGCTCTGTCCAGATTAACGACCTCTCCCCAGACACTGCTTACATGTTTAGGGTGCAGGCCCTGAGTCCCGAAGGCAACCCTGGCAGCTACAGCATGGAGCACGAGTTCCAGACATTGCCATTAGGTAACAGCAGCTAAGAGCAATGTTATATACTGTATGTGTTCATATAAAATGTTTTATATTTCTTTTTTTTTTTTTTTACTTTTTACTTTTGAGCTAACTGTGGCTTCTATTTCACATACTGTTATTGATAGATTTGTGTCTTTCTGTTGTTGGTACAGCCGAGTCTCAGACGCAGAACAACTCCACCGTGGTTATGGGAGCCGTGGTGGGGGGGGCCGTGATGCTGCTCATCGTGGTGGTGGTTCTGCTGCTGCGTAAACGGTTAGTAACAACACTCTTCATATCCATACTCTTGGCACATGTCATTTAGATAAATGTTGTGTACAAACCTGCAGACTGTGTGATTATGTGCCACAAGGCTGAGTAAGTTAAGGATGCTCGGCTATGGAGCTCATGGAGGGTTTATCAGTAATTGTCAGTGCTGCTATTGAAAACAGACTTGGTCTTTGAGCAAAGACTGACCTGCAATTACTCATGTGACAGTCTGGATGCTGTTAAGTCCGGTAGTCATTATGTGTGTTTTCCTCTCAGGAAACTGAGCTCCCATGGCAGAAGAGGACCCGAAGATCCCTACTTCTCCACAGGTTAGCAAAAAACATGAGAAACTAAATGAACACTTACATATCAGATCATTATATTTGGGTGAACACGTTGATGGAAAGTATTATTTACTCACACAACTTACACAAAAGTTGGAACCAGTCTGATATATACTATAGCCAAATAATTTCATCATTATTTCCTCCTCAGATCAACTAAAGCCCCTAAAGACTTATGTTGATCCACACATGTATGAGGATCCTAACATCGCCATTATGAAGTTTGCCACCGAAATCCACCCGAATGCCATTACCAAACAAAAAGTCATCGGTGCAGGTAAGACTGGAACTGAATGTCTCTTCAAAGTGTCTGCTTGCTTTCCGGTGGAGGATGTATCAGGATGTTGTTTCTAATCTCTCCTCCTGCTTTCTGTCCGCACACCAGGAGAGTTTGGGGAAGTGTTTCGGGGGGTGATGAAGGCCCCAGGCCGAGGAGAGGTGGCAGTGGCCATCAAGACTCTGAAGCCGGGCTACACAGAGAAGCAGAGGCAGGACTTCTTGAGCGAGGCCAGCATCATGGGTCAGTTCTCACACCAGAACATCATCCGTCTGGAGGGCGTTGTCACCAAATGTAAGTCCCAGACACAAACCAAACACCCATAAACACATCATGTTGTTTCTAGCAGCTACTTCTTCCCTGCACTGAATTTACTCACTAAATGTGTGACACTTTTCTTATTTTCAGTCAAGCACGCCATGATAGTGACAGAGTACATGGAGAATGGAGCTCTTGACATATATCTAAGGGTAGGTGCACATATTTTGGTGTGGTCTTTTTCTGTTTTTGCATAAATGTTGCATTCAGTCCTGTATGCTAAATAAAAGCAAACACTTAAATTTAATATTTTTGTTCCTCCCAGGACCATGATGGAGAAATTCCATCGTATCAGCTTGTGGGAATGCTGCGAGGAATAGCCGCAGGCATGAAGTACCTCTCGGACATGAGCTACGTGCACCGTGACCTGGCAGCAAGAAACGTTCTAGTTAACAGCAACCTGGAGTGCAAAGTGTCTGATTTCGGCCTGTCCCGTGTGCTGGAGGACGATCCCGAGGGCACCTACACAACCAGAGTAAGTCTAACAGCCACATCTCAGCATAGGAACAGAAAACAAGTCTTTCATTATTTTCTAGTTACCAGTACTAGACTGTTAATGGTATTATTGCTCCCAAGTGTCCACTCTGAACTGCAGCTCTTTCAGCGCCTCATGTTTCCACTCCCTCCATCCATTAAGCATGATTTGTTAATGTTTCTCTTCTGTCAGGGAGGTAAAATCCCCATACGCTGGACCGCCCCAGAGGCCATAGCATACAGGAAATTCACTTCAGCCAGTGATGTGTGGAGCTTCGGCATTGTGATGTGGGAAGTCATGGCGTTTGGAGAACGGCCCTACTGGGACATGAGCAACCATGAGGTATGTTTCATCTGTCAAATACTTTTTCCTTCTCATCCAGTGAAAATGAAGGAGTGCCTGTGTATGGCCTATTCTTGGGGCTCTGATGTATTACCACTCAAGTTTATTCTGCATATGTGGTGACTTAAAATTGCCAAGGGCCTGACAGCTAGTGTAGTTCCCACAGTCCTCTTCCAGTAAACTGTTCGTGTCAGCACATTTTAAAACTCGAGTGTATTTCTACTGCCATAAATATAATTTGATTCAAAACACTGGCTCACCTCAGCCCCTTCCTCTTCCTCAGGTCATGAAGGCCATCAATGAGGCGTTCAGACTGCCTGCTCCGATGGACTGCCCATCTGCCGTCTACCAGCTGATGCTGCAGTGCTGGCTGCATGACCGCTCCAAACGACCTCGCTTCTCAGACATTGTCAACATTTTGGACAAACTGCTGCAAAGCCCAGAGTCTTTGAAAGCCATTGCTGATTTTGATCCACGGTATGGTCACAGTCAAAACTGGCTCCTCTCTTTTCAAACATTGCACATGCACCCAGTGCGTATAAGATAGCAGTAAATGATGAGTCATCTTAATGTTATTCCATGCAGTGTGTCCATCCGCCTGCCCAGCACCAGCGGCTGCGACGGCACCATGTTCAGGTCTGTACCTGAATGGCTGGAATCCATCAAAATGAGCCAGTACAGTGAAAGCTTCGCCTGCGCTGGAATCACAACCATGGAGCAGGTGCTCGCCATGAGGCATGAGTAAGTATGCACATGGCACAGATGCAGCCATGCCATGCTGTATGGATTCATTTGGCACACTGCCACATTTTGTCTCGACACAGAGAATGCATTGAGTTCTCAACTTCAACATTTGTTACGCCGTGTTTCTGAAGGCAGGAAGACCATACTCATCCTCTGCCCATGCCATTCCTCTCATTCTCCACTGCCCTACCCTCTCTATGCCATTGTAGTCTCCTTATGCAACACATGGCTAATCATAGTGTCATCAGTGTATTTCACAAAATAAACATTAAACAAATTCTCTTTTCCTTTTCAGGGACATCAGGAACATCGGAGTACGGTTGCCAGGTCACATGAAAAGGATAGCCTACAGCATCCTGGGTTTGAAAGACCAGACCAGCTCGCTGAGCGTGTTTGCGGTGTGATCTGAACAAGTCGCCAAATCAGCATGCACTGACTGACCATGCCATTTCACTGGTGGATGCGGAAGACTGACCAAGTGAGGGAGAAACTGAGATGCAGCTCCACTGCCTTTCCTGGGCAGAGTGTTGCATGACTGAAAAGGACCCTACAAAGAAAGGACTCAGAGAGGACTGAGACTGAAAACACTGAAGTACTTTAGAGCAACAGACAGAGAGAAATAATTTATCATTGTGAAAGTTTATACTATTGAACATAAACAGGTCATGTAATATAGTAAATAAAGGCCGTATAAAAGTAAGTGCAAAAAAGAGACAATGTAAGACTGCTTTTCCTTTGTATTTATGACTGAACTGGAAGTCTTAAAAAGCAAGAGATATTTAATGCCTTCCATGAATAAGGGCTACTATTTCAAGCACTCACTTTTCTTATGGTGTTTTCTGTACCATTAAGTCTGTGTTTTTTTCTACACTTTTTTTTCTTGACCAAGGGAGCTTTTATTACACTCAGGGTAAAGAATCCCATTGTCTCTTAATGCTGGGTAGTTCAGTGGTAAACCTGTATCACACAGCTCATGTACTAATGCATTTCCCTAAAGTCATTTGTTTTACAGTTTTGTTTACATCCTGTCTTACTGCAACTGTCCATATTATTTAATATTTATTTTATTTTTTTGTATTTATGTCATTGTTAATTGAGAAATGAACACTCATCTGGCATATGTTTGCAAGCTGTTGTGTTTCCTGTTTCTTAAATAAAAAAAATCTGTGTTTCCTCGTGACTGGATCACGTCCCTATATAATCCATCGTCGCCTTGTAAGTGGTTTTCAGTGACATCTGCCCTCAGCTGTAGATGATGACTTTGCCATGCCAGGATGGAATTTCACGCTTTCACACAACTGTGCTTCATCATATCTGAATCACTCAGCCACGGCAAATCCCCACTCCCTATAGAGTTATTCACTGGTGATTAATTACTCTAATATTCTCATTTTCATGACAAATTCTATTGGTGCCACCAATAAATGGCATTTCTTAAAAAAAACAACAACTACTGAAATTTCAACTTAAACACATTTTTTTTTACTTTATTGTGTAATATTTGTCATATTTCTAGCCCTTCTCTCCTCAATGTGACTTTAACTTTAAATCGAGTGACACCTCTTGCAGTATCACACCTGATAAATTTAGCATATTGCTTCTCATAAAAACATTTCCACACCCTACCTCACACACACTTGACTAAAACTCATACGCTCCCAGTATAAAAGACGTGTACGCGGTGACACTTGTAACACGGAGAAAGAAGAGAGAAAAGATTGGTGCTGAGATGTGAAGACCAATATGGCCTCGTAGGAAAATCAGAGATCATCCATACAGTAGATAAAGTGAACAGTGAAAATCTTCAAAACCTTCACTGCAAGACATGAAACCCTGTATGGAGGAAAGTGGAGTCAGCTCCTCTGCAGATTTGGGATCAGCACCTCAGCAGAATGGCAGACAACACAAATGTGCAGGTCAGCTGTGCAAAGAAAGACTGGAGACGTCGTATTGATCTACATAGTTGTTTGATTACATGTGACCTTCCATGGAAATGTTGGTAAAAGAGGTAAAAGAGCTGTAAATGACTGTTCCAGGCCACACGTATCCAACGGGGACGATCCAGACCATTGGGGACACATTCCAGTTTGCGGTGGATGTGGGTGAATTTTCTCCAGAGGATGTCATCATCACATCCTCCAACAACCTGATAGAGGTCCGCGCTGAGAAGGTGAGCTCTACTGTAATCTGTTTTAGTCACTATGAAAAAAAAAAATACAGATGGTTTTGAATGAACAGCTCATTATACTACTTTTAGATGAAATGTCTAAAAAAATTCAAGTCTTGGGACATTTGAAGAGATGATTAATTTTGCTTAATTGGAAATCCTCTGCATCCTGTTGCCATGTTCTTTGGATTAAAGCTGCATAAAGCTAGAAGAGATTAAACACACTTTAACTGTCTATAAACAAATTCTGTGTCACATGGATCCCCTTCTTTACTTACTACAGTGACTGCATTTCCCTGCCATTCCTGAATTATGCATGCTTATATATAAAGGTGTGTGTGTGTGCATATTTGTGAATGTATGTGCATATATGTGTGTGTATATGTATGCACAATAGGCATGTATACACAAACCACCTAAAATGTTAAAGAGGGCTGTATTGTCTGATCTAGTTGGTATCATCATAATGGTATCAACTCCTTATTTTCTTTTTCGTGTGTATATTTTATACATATAAAATTGTTACTAGTTCTGTTTCGTACCTTATTTGATTGTATGTTATTTTTGGTTGTTGTTTTATGCTCCTACCAAATAACTTACAAGCACAATTACTGTTTAAATGCTGGCTGAGCTGAAAATCCAATGAAAACAAAGTTATAAAAAGTTATTTAAAAAAATTGAAGAGATGTATTTTGATTGTGGGAATATAAATTGTTGTACACAACAAATGTTTGAGCCCATTCAGCCTGTATCTGATAGATTATATTAATGATAATGTTTTACTTAATTTAATCAAATTGACTGATATACAGAAGACACATTACTGGTATGAATGTAAAGGGTGGCTGATTACAATGTGAGGCGGCTAATCTCTCTATGTAACTGTTCCAAACCCAACACTTGTCACCTGCTGATGTACTTTCAGTGTTATTTCCTTAAACACCACATGTTATTTCACAGCTGGGAGAGGATGGCACTGTCACAAACACATTTGCCCACAAATGCCAGCTCCCAGTGGACGTGGATCCCCTGTCTGTGAGCTCCACCATGGAGAGCAGTGGCGTCCTGACGGTCAAGGCTCGCAGGATATTTTAGTGCAATCCCTCCTTTTCCTCTCTCTCTGCACGGGGACAATTAAATAAATGAATAAATGAAAATCTCTCTCATTTCTCATTTCGTTAATGTTCTCCTCAGCAGATGCAGCCCAATCAGCCGCAGTGAAGTGCTGGGGTTTAGCACCCCCTAGCGGCTGACTGGGGCTACAGCCAAGCGATGCCTCCTTCACTTACTATCGGAAATATTAACATTAAAACATTTGCGCTCCTGAACGCTCCAGCAGACTATTAAATACTGCTGGGACGGTGGTAATTTTCTGTGGTACCCTAGTTGTCGTGATGTGACGTTTATGGTCAAATCGTGGTGTTAAAAGCCATGCAAGCCTTGTCAGTAGTTGACAACTAAAGTAAATGCGCAGCTCTGTGCCACCTGGGCACTACAATAAGCCAAAGGCATGCAAATAGAGAACTGAGGTGGTGGTTATTTAGTATGCCATGTTCACAGTGTGTGGTCCAGATGGAGCCCTTTATGGAGGGGGGATGGGATTTTAGAAAATAGACCTAATGTTGTGTTAACTGTCGACCACTGTCACTAATTATGTTAGTTTTAATTCTTTTGTTATTTGCAATATCTATTTTTGCAAACAAAATTCTACAGTGAGCAGCTTTTCCTTTATAGGTCCACACTTTTTTGATGTTGCTGCCATAGCTTGATCTCCTGCATGTGTTGTGCTGCAATAAAATGTTCAAGACTTTGATAGTGTTGCATTGAGCCATTAGGTTTTTCAAGCTGTTATCTTTTTATATTTGGCTTATCACAAGAAACCATCAGATAGCCGACTGTTGTAGTCTTTTTTTTAAAGGACAAGGCAAAGCGACATTTTATACAAAAATAACTGAATGATAAAAATCACAAATCATATCTATCTATCTATCTATCTATCTATCTATAAATCTGGTGTTTCTTGGGTTGCACGGAGAAGTATTTCAATTTCGTAGCTCATGCGCAGCACTGGAACGCCTCATCAGCATACAAACACGGAAGTGACGGCTGGTTGTCAAGGGACGTTTTAGTTGACGGAAGTTTTTGCTCGGTAGCTGCTTTTTCTGACATTTTCATAATTTAAAACACCCTTCGCCGACCAGGCGTATCGTCACCAGGCTCCTCAGGGTGCGGGGGGCTGTTTTCTCCGGCCTGGCGGTGAGCTCAGGCCGCTCGGCCCGGGCTGGCATGGCTCCGGTCCCGCAGCCCGGGGCGGCGGTGGTCGCTGACTGGCACCGCGACGCAGACAGCAGGGAGTTTTTCAGCAGGATCCTGCACAAGAAGAGACGGAGAAAGTTCAGTAAGACAAGCACGGTGCACAGATTATTGTTGTCCTGTCATCGTCCTTCACCCCATTACTATACCAGATGTAAGACAAAAATGCTAAACAAATCAGTCGGGTCTGAAAGATGCACCTCACATTATTAAGAAAAATGGTGAAACACGTGTAGGCCAAATTTTTTAATATAGTTAACTAAAGCTAAACTACAGCTAGCATTTGAAAAAACATAATAAAAATAAAATCTAGACCTTACAGAAGAAACGAAAACCAACTCAAATGATATTGTGTACTTACAAAGTAAAATAAAATAAATACAGGAAAAAAAATGTAGGTTTGTTAGTCTTTGTCAGTTTAGTCAAATCTGACAACACTACAGGAATGGTGCATGTGTTCATTGAGACTGGGATGATTATATGATTGTATGGTAGTTGCCTTCATATTTTTATCTATCTATCTATCTATCTATCTATCTATCTATATTTATGGAAAAACTAAAATAAAGCTAAACATTAAACATAAAAAATAAATTAACTGAACCTAGCAAATCCATTCTGGAAACAAACTGAATTGAAAACAAACAAACAAACAAAACAACAACAACAATAACAACTAATGAAAAGTACAAAAGTGTAATACCTCTGGTGTAGGTCACTGCAAACACTTTTGATAATACTCCAATGAATTCCAGTATTCGGGTTTATTTTCCACTGAGGCAGGAAGTCAGTATAAATTAGTGGCTTAACATTCACTTCATTTATCCTTCCCCTTTCCCTGTGATGTGCAGGTGTAATGAGACTCAGGTACAGAGGGCTGACTGCAGGGCTCAGTGTGGCTGTTACTAAGATGTCTGTGGCTGTGCATCGTACAGCACCGCTGCAAAGCAAAGCCACAAAGTCAGTGTCCTGGTTATTGTCTGTGGAGCAGCTCCATGTTGTGCATTTGAGTGACGTGAGAGGAAACAGTGTTGCTTAACTGCCTGAACTCTCTGTGGCTACGAGGAGAACAGAACTGAGCGGTGTAGGCCGATTTACAAGTGATATATGTACATTTCTGTACAGAGCAGAATCATGCCTCGTCAAGTCAAGGTGACCAACATGTTTTCCTGTTAAATTCCAGAAATTTTAGTGATTTGTTTTATGGAAAAAAAAACACTTCAGAACTTGCGGTTTACCATCCTCTGCATGCCATATGTAATATGTAACAGTGTGTGTGTGGTATTGCATGTATCTAGAAATGTTTCGATGCATATTGGCAGACTCATTTACTTGTGACTCAACGTGATTTAGTTCAACTCTCTTGGTAGCCCTAAGGGATATTTCACTTGTACATTTCTGTGGCTGCGACCAAACAACGCTTTTCCAACTGAAACGCAATTTTCAATTTGCTTGCCAGGCCTGTTGGAGTCTCCGGTGATGCCGCCTCATTTGGCTGTGGACACAGTTCATTATAAGGTTTTCATCTCCGGGAAGAGCGGAGTAGGGAAAACCGCTCTTGCTGCACGTCTTGCAGGAAGAAATATTCCCAGCATGCACTATGAAACCACAGGTAAGTCCTCTCTCCATGCTGGCATGGCGTGCTCAGCAGATGTGAGCGATTTCTGAAGGTTTTGTTCATGTTCCCGAGGACTGTGGTGTCACGTTGTGGTTCCTCCCGGAGAGACTCGAGTAGTGCAGCACTTTTTCCCAGTGAAGACTCTCCTCACTTTCATAGGAGTGGAGATTAGCAAATGTAAAAGCTCTACTGAACTGGCTGTAGGTTGAATAACTAGTGCATACTGTTACTTAGCAATAGAGAGTAGCAAAACAGACAGTGTGTGTAAAACAGCTGTGGATTATTACTTTTTAGTTGAAAACGTGGGTTATTCTGTGTTAGTGAGGGCGAGTGCACACGGCTCTGGACTGAAGATTCTCATTTAAAAAATAAAAAATCACAGACAGTGTCTTCTGACATACAGAATTAATCTGAAGTTAAACCTGCTTCTGTTTAGTTTAATTTGTTAATTTAAGCCTCTGTGTTGTTCTGGGAAAGCCATGTGGGCAAATTCTGGCCCAGAGCTGTTTTAGTCTGTCATGCAACGAGACAAATCCAACATACAGATGGGGTGATGGGGTGATGCTGAAATTGATACCTTTTTTTTTTGCTTTCACAGGTATTGAGACGACCGTCGTGTACTGGCCAGTGAAGCTGAGAGAAAGTGGCCGGGTGCTTTTCTTTCGCCTGCAGCTGTGGGACTGTGGAGAGAACGCCTTGCGGAGATTTGACCATTTGCTTCCAGTATGTACAAAACATAACACACAACAATACACAAGCTGGAAAAAACTGTAGTAAGTCGTGGATTAAACATGACAGCATCTCGAGTCTATTGTGTGAGACTTGCAGGTTCATTATAAAGCTCAAAGTATCAAGGTGATCACTGGCAAAAAATCTGATATGACAGAAGAAAAACAGGGACATGAGTCTGGCTAAATTTCATTTTCAGGGTTTAAAGTAGCTGGCATCAATTTTTCCCCACATCTTTTGACACACCATGGTTACCTGCTTCTTTCAGTCGTGTGAGGAGCAGCTGGATGCCGTCCTCTTCCTGTTCTCCTTCACAGACAGGACATCATTTGACGATCTGTCCAATCAGATTGCTAAATGGTCCGGGCCGTCTGACAGACTGGTGAAATTGGTGGTTGGCACCAAGTATCCTTTTGTATATAGTCAATTTGAAAACCTCTCACTTGATTTCTTATATATCTCAAAAAATAATAAGGATCTCAGTTAAGCAACAGATAAAGCATACTCTATAGTTTTGTTTTTTTAAATCTGTATATATTGACCCACTTGTTTTCAGCTTTGTTCTCATTATAGTCTATGAGGCCAGAGTTTAGATTGATAAGATTGACATTTTCAGCTGTATACATTTTTAAACATATACCACAGTAGTGGCTGCAGTGCTTTTGTGCAGCACCTCTTCACTTTCAAGGTGCTGCAGGTTTTTGGCAACACCAACAATCAAGCAGTCATAAATTATATTGCATAGCCTGGACCTTGATTCATCATTTTTAATACCAGGTAACTGTTTGAAGAGTCAGCTTTGATGATGACTGGCTCTAATTTGGGCAGTTACATAGGAATACATAGTAAAAAGAATGAGAACATGTAAACAAAGAGAGGACATTCATTCAGCTTTGAGCCGACACAATGCCTGAAAATACTCAGACTCACAGTGTCATGGCACATCAAAAGCAAGAAAATTATGCCGTCCAAACATGCTCATTGCTGCCCAAATAATTGTGAAATTCACTGTAAATATATCCTGAATTGCTTGCTGATGCCTCCTTGACATTTCATTCAGATACGACCTTTTCATGCACAGCGATGTGACCGAGCGAGAAGTGACGAGGTTCCAGGAGGAGCGGGGCTCTCCTGTGCTCCGTACGGGCGGAGAGGTCAGCGATGGGCTGGGCGACGTCGCTGCCCTCCTCAACTGCCTGGCAGAGAACCTGTGGCACCAGGACTGTGTCGCTGCCAGCCAGCACTCACAGCAAGGGACGGGAACTCTAATCTAATCGACTGACAGTTATTTTAGGAGGCAGCTGAGGTGGATCAGACGCGTTAGGATGTGTCTTCTACACCTCTGCAGGAAGGCCTGTCTCTCCCGGCTGGCTTGGGATACTCAGGAGGAACTGGGGAAAAGCACATCTGGGTTGCTCTGCTTGTCCTGTTGCCACCACAACACTGACCTAGATAAGCAGCAAAGTGGGTGGATAGATTATTTTATCCAACGCTGCAATCACAGCCATCCCAAGATTAGCGGTTTGACCTTTCTGAAATGAACAACTTAAGTTCCCTCATCCCATTTGAAGATCAATAAGAGGGGCAGATTTGAGCAAATTGCCATCTTTAGATAGTGAGATGATTTTTGTGGCATCATGCTAATCTGATGACATGGTCAGAAATGGCATCTGTAGACAAAGAGCTACTGCTGTTTCAACCAGATTTTCACCGTAAAGAGGGCAACGATGTAATACAAGTATAAAATGTTTATTGTAATAATAAAAAAGGTATCACCCTTCTCCTCAGTGAATCCTTTAACTGTGACAATTAAGTGTTTGATATATTTAATTAGATGTGTCTAGTGTTGAGCTAATGAGCTCTAGTGCCCTGAAAAAAAAGGAAAAAAACGTGCTGAATGAAATGATTAAACAGCTTTCAGTGTACTGAGTTAACAGTTAACATTTCAATAAAAACATTTCACTCTGTAAATACTAATACATTTAAGTTAAAAAAGAGCTGAGTTTGATACTTGAGAAATGGATCACAGAATTCATGGATCCATCAGTGATCAGATGACAAGACCTTCATCCATGCCTCTTTATCTGACCTGCATGCAAGAGATGGACATGAATTACAAATCTTTTCCTGCTGCTACAAAGGAAACTTATTAGGACATGAGGTAATACAGAAGCTGGAAAATGTTTTACCTTGTGTGCGTGGCAAGTATCAGGGCAGTGGGCTGTCCTGTATGACTCTGAGACAGGCGAAGAAGGAAGGAGTCTGAGGGCAGACCCAGGACTCCTGCTCTCAGCTGCTCGACGTGCACGTGTGTGGGAAACACAGCGTGATCCATCACTCTGAAACGCTGCTCCCTGCAAAAGGCGCAGAGAGAGAAAGATGGACGAGTGAGTATAATGACCGTATAACAACACACAACAAACTAAGACCAGGTCAATTTAATCCCAGGGTGATTAGTGTCTGGATACACGGCGTTGATGAAGATGTGCAATACTTTTTGGAGGAGATGATCAAAAGGTCATTGAAGAGGTGGAGGTAGACGCTGACAAATGAAGCTCTGGAGTTATGACTGCCCTCCACAGCCAGCTGCCTCAAGGAACCCTTGTGCACCAGGAAACGCCCGCTTACGACCACAGGAAGTGACTGGATGACAGACGAGAGCCATCCTGAGACATTTTGTCTGCTGTGTACTGTTTTAAGCTCCACTAATAAAGCCTGATACAATAAATCTTTCTTGTCACTATTAAGCGTTTAAGTAAAAAGTTAGGTTGAGACCTTGACTTTGCCAAAATCCAGCAGCATTTCCAGGCACACCAGCTCCTCAATTTGCTTCATTTTCCGGACCCCCTGATCACACTCGGTCAGTATCTAGTCAGAGGAAACACCAGTAAAAAATGTTTGATTTTTGAGGGGTGGCTTTTTTAACTAGGTCAGCAGATGCAATTCATATTTATTCATTCAGTGTGTTAGGTGCTAAACTGACATAATCTACTCCCGGCTTCCACACACACACACACACACACACTTTGCTCTCCCTCCTAATTACTTGCTCACAAGTCACTGGGCTGAGTAATGACTAACAACTCATTTCAGATTTGACAGACGTGCACTGTACCAACCACAGTGCTTTAAAATCAACCCCTGTGTTAATGGACTGTTACCTCATGAATGGCTTCTATGGATTTTTCAAGATTTGAAACCGAATCAGAGTCGGGCTCCGTCAGTCTCAGGATGCTCTGAAATGAAACAGAACCCAGTACATCACATGCCCAGTTACTTACGTATATTAAAAAAGGATATATATTCCAAATCCCATCTGATTCCCACCTCTGTTATGAGTTTAAGACGAGTGAGTCTCTGAAATGGAAGGACCAGGAATGACTTGAGGCTCTGCCGCTGACACACTGGGTCGCTCTCGAGTTTCTTGAGTGCAAACGAAAATCCCTTGTTCTGCTGTCTGGAGAGAAGAGACAGGGATGAATATGGTTTATGAAAGCTGCGCTGATAAGGAGAGCAGAGTAGAGACTTACAGCATTTGGTTGACAAGGGCCTCTTGGTACATCATGTTGGTCACATATGGCACATAGAGGGCTCTGAACGCTGGGCAGTGCCGGAACACAATATCCCCAACCTCAGATATCAGCACGCTCTCGCCCAGTCGAACTTCAAGGTCCATGAGAAACCTAAAGACGCCAAAATACCCATTCGGCATAAAACGGCAACACAGTTAAAACAGATCCAAAACAATTGAAACAGATACGAGGAGGTCTTACCTCTCACTGGCTGCCATCACGTGGCGAAGATTGGAAAACAAAATGTGATGCTCCATTTGAGACAGGGTTTGTTTCAGTGTCTTTGATGCAAAGAAGTGATTGACAGCAACCCCAAGGCTCCTCAAGTAGGAAGCCTCCGAGCCAATCAACTCAAACATGGCCTACAGAGACAACAATGAATGATTTTTTTTTCCAATTATTTCCCCAAGTTGTGTCATTATTACATCAATTAAAACTTTCAGCTGTCACTGTCAGCTATGTGACTGTGCCCCCTAACTAAATGCTCAAGTTGCTGATTTAATTTGAAGTTTTGAGCTCTAGATTACAGTATTCAGCGTTTGCACACCTCCTGAAGGCGAATCTCTCTGGTGGTCAACTTGTTAAGCAGGCCAGAAGCCTTCACCTCATCCAGATCTTGCCAAAAGGTACATCGGGATGACCCAAGAAAGTGAGGTGGAGGTGAGGATGGGATCACCACAGGGGGAGGTGATGGAGGGCAGGTGACCTCAAAAAGGCTGCGAGGGGTAAGAGGGGACTGCAGACCCGGGAGGCACTGGGAGGTCAGCAGATCAGACAGAAAGCCTTTGGTGACCCTGTGCAGGTCAGCTTTCACCGTTAGACAGTAGTCCTGATACAGTGGGACTGCAGAAGGGAGATCAAGACACTTGGTATTTCTAGTTTAATTCAGTATTGGAAACATTACAAGAGAAAAGTAGGGCCGGGAAAAGGCAAACTCACAAATATGAAAGTACTTGGACTGAAATGACACACCAAGCGCTTCAGCCTCAACTGGATCCTCTGCCCTGGGTTGCGGAACAGGTAGTACAAGTTTAGTTAAAAATATTTCTTTTGCCAGGGCATAAAGGTAAAGAATCCCTCGTACCCTTCTTCATTTTCACATTCATCAGCTAATGGTGAAGACAATCTGTTATCCTTGTCATCCCGTCCAGGAACAGAGAACAGCTTTTGCACAGGGAACTGCATTCTTCCCAAATCCCATGTGCGCATCAAGGCCACAGACCTGAGGGCTGAAGATATATCTATAGGAGAGCTGAAACAGGACAAAGGGATCCCACGGTCATCCTTCCACACCAAATTTAAAACACGTCTGCAGAAACACCATGTGCTCCTTACCTGAAAACCCCATCTTGGTTTGCAGTTCCATCACTTTCATCATCAAAGCTTCCACTTCTCCGTGCAATGTTGGTTTCCTGAGGATCAGCGCCTGAAGGAGCTCGCTCTGAACTCTTGATGGCTGATATTTGAGATTTCAGACTTTTCACAGGAGGTCCATTTCCAAAGCAGGAATACATTTGGGCGATAGTGTTACTGCTGAGACAGTGGCCGTCCTCGTCTGCGCTGCAATCAAACTGAGCCAACATGGTTTAATTTGGCATGGGGATTACACGGTCAAACAACACTGTTAGAAAGGGTCAGTTCATTTTGGTAATCAGTGTTTTCCCCCAACCTGCTGAAACATCCTCTACCCAAATTAAACTGGGTGGAGTCTGGCCACGCATGTCACACCCCTTGCCAAGTTCCAATCACAAAAACTAGCTGCAGGTGTGCTTCTTAGAAAAGTGATATTCATTTCTGCCAGTCATTCACAGCAATACTGACTCACATAGCTCTGGGTATCAGTCAAAACATATCTGAATTCTGTGCATATCATGTGTGGTGTGCAGTAGAAGTTTTTTTTGTTTGTTTTGTGTTTCACTTTCTCCAGATAAATGCAATAAAGGATGGACGATGAAATGTAAAACTGTGACTTTTGCATGACTTTCCATGACTGAGTTGTTTAATTTCTATTACCTGTATGAAGGCAACGTGCCGTTTTTATCCTTGACCAAAATTCAATCACTTTCAGAGGTCTTACTAGTAATTACATAACATTAACAGAATGAAAAATAAATATGTTTGGTGAATAACTAGTGACTGTCTTTTTTTTTTTTTTTTTTTTTAATTGTGGCTGACAAGTCCATAATACTTGGGACACGCATACATTATTCAAATACAGTCTTAGTCACAAGCGCTCACATTCACTTCCAGGAAACACCAAGAAAATAATCGTACGCGATGAATACAAAGACTAGTTTCACTTTATTTGCAATTTAAAATTCCGTACAAGAGAAAAGTAAATAATTCAATCTGCCTGAACATTGTTGGTATATAAACCAGATAATGCAATTAAAAAATTGAATATATGATTTAATGACAAAACATTGGACAGCTGGAAAGGGGTATATTCTAACATATTAAAAACGGATATCAGTTCTTAAGATATCAACGTGTGATGATGAGGATTTGACACATAAAAGAATTCAATCTGAACAGAAGCTACTAGTAGCTTTGTAATCTACACATTGCAAAGCTTTCCAAAGATGTGAAGGATGGTACATACAGTGGAAGTTGCCCATCTGTAATACACATATTGAATTGGAAAAATGCCATCTACAATCACATTTCTTAACACACATTTTTGGCTCATGAGATGTTTTGTGTAAAGACAGTACTGAATATAGGGGTTGTTCAAGCTCAGCTTGTTATTCCACAATTCTTCACTTATTTGGAGAAAAGGCTATTTCTTCACCCCCTTTCTAAACTGCATCAGTTTCCACAATGCAATCTTTAAAAAATTACCTGGCTGTTTTAATATGCAGATTTAGGGGTTTAAAATCAAACATGGAATCAACACATAAATGAATTACCTTTATATCACCAAAGTATTTATCTTCAAATGTCCATATTTGTGCTGCATGATCTAAAGCTTGCCAGACAGAAGGTTAGTCTGGTGTGGGGAGAAGAAGTCATGGCTGGAACTCCCACTTCCAACACTGTTTTATTTACTCACCATCATTTCATCCCTAAACAATAATAAATACCTTTACTCAGGTCTGAGAAATAACAAAGAAGAAATTATAAGTGTTTAATGTACTGAGAGTCATACATGGGGCACGATATGATGAGGTTGGGGGGGACAAAATAAGAACAAGATTAAATCTACCAGACCAAATCTCTGAAAACCCACGAAATGGGTGGGCTCCCAAAACATCTGCATGCAAACACACCTCACATTATCTGCTATATCCATAAAACTAATACCGGTTGTTGTTTGTTCTTGGGTAGTCTCTGTGATAAACTAAGAGACAGCATTTCCCTGTATGGTGCTTGCTCCCTGCTGAGAAAGGATTGAGACATCTGTATCAAGAACAAGATTACAATATAAATACAACAGATGCTGAGTTGGGAGGCTGGGGACTCACATGATTGGTTATGAGAGTCTAGGTGGGCACAGTGATATTGCGGGCTAGTAGTGCCAGCAGAGCTAGCTCCACAATTCCATGGGCTTGTTCCAGTGCCTCTGCAGCCTCCCTGGCAGAAAACCCTGCTGCCTGGATTCTCTGGATATGCTCAGCTGGAAATTGTTCTGTAAAGGGATGTGGAGCAGAGAGCTGGGGGGCTGGAGATGTAGGCTGGAGGGCCTGGAGAGGAGGGTCAGAGGGGGAGGGGGAGTTAGAGACCTCCACAGGTGAGCCCACAATCATTGGCAAAGGGCTATCAAGACTGTGCTCAGTTTGAAGGCCAAGAGTGTCTGGGGTGTTAGAGCCAGAGGCTCTTCCATCTGCAACCCCCCTGCCCTGCTGCCCCTCAGGAGGCTCCCTGAACTCTAAATCCCCTGCAATGGCAGAAGGATCCACTGGTTCAGGCCCAGACATGCTGACATTACCGGCTTCATCTTGCCCACACTGGTCTGCCCTCCTCTCCCAGGAGCCAACAGGAGACAGCAGTGCTCCTTGTTCCTCCACAGTCTCTGCCATATCTCTGCCCAGATGCTCATCCTGGCCAGGGAGGTCAGGCATAAGACACTTAGATGGTCCCTCATCAGATACAGCAGCATGGTTGGCTTTGGCATCACATGGTTCTGCACCAGCTGTAATGGCAGTAGAGGGGGTAGGCTGGGTGTTCTCAGGTGTCAGGGTGCTGGGGTTGTCATCCAGACCATCTGCATCCTGTCTGAATGGCTGTGAAGGGGAGCAGGAGGCGCTGCGGTCAATGGACTGTGTTCGGCTGTTGGATACCAGCAGCTCGTGAAGCTCCAGCAGCGCAGCTGCCAGCGACGGGATGCTGTCAGAGCTGGGGCAGCGCTCTCCCTCAGGCTGATCCCTCTCAGATGCACCTGTGTCCTGAGAAGCAGCAGGGAGCTCCATTTCAGCAGAGTCAGGATTAGGGATCACACAGACATTCCCTGGTACAGCAGAATCAGCAGGACAAGAACCCAGGCTGAGAGACAGGGGACTGCGTAGGAGTTGTTGATGTTCAGAACTTTCCTCACCTTCCTGGCTCTGCTGATCAGGAGTACTCGGACAGGTCTCTGTGGCACCAGCTGTGTCGGATCGATCCATCTCTTGCTCCATAGGTTGAATGGGGGAAAGTTCCTCTGACTGGGAGAGCATGGAGCTGTTCTCCACCCCATCTGATTCAGCATCCAACTCTGTGACTCTAGGTTGTACCTCACCCTCTTCAAAGGACTGAGTGCCACTTGAAGCCTCTACTGCAGGTGGGTTGCATTCAGGAAGGCCTTCTGTTCTGGGACTGGACATAGGGGGCAAGGTGGAGTTGCTAGGTGCAGGAGGAGGGTGAGGGTGGACCTGATGGGGTGCAGAGGGAACACCTTCTGCTTGGGATGAAGGCCCAGGAAGCTCCTGGAAGCCAGGCTGGCCCTGGCACTGCTCAGGTGTTGAGGCCTGCTGCATGGTGGCAGGGGCAGACTGAGAGCGATCCAGGGCCGGATTCTGGAGATGGCCAGAGGAAGGTCTTTGGGAAGGGGAGGTTGATGAGGACATTTGGTCTAAGGGTATGGGTAATGGGAATGGTGGGGATTTTGGTGAGGTAGTTTGTCCATCTGCAGTGTCTAGTGTAAGAGAAAATGCATTTGAGAGCAACAGTTAAACAACAGCTGGAGTTGATCTGAAATCTGTCAGGGACCATTACTTTCACAATATGCATTTTAGTGTCCTTAACAGCCTCTGAAACAAAATATGACATTTAAAAACTGAGACAACAGTAAAATAACTGCATTCTCTAGTTTTGAAACTCTTGACTGTATATGAGTTTTTTTATACTTTGGCTTTTTCCACTGATTTTAATTATTTTCTCTCTATAAATAAAAATAAAACAAAGAATTGCACCAATTAACAGATCCGCAACAAAATATAAAAGCAAAATAAAAAATGGCAATGGACTTAGCACCCCCTTTGTAGATCTGCAGTACCTGGTTGGTAGGGCCCTCTCCAGCTGTCTCCAAATGCATCAGTGCTGTCCTGCTCAGGGTTAGGCACACACCACACACATCATGCAAAGGGACGGAGAAAGTTAGCAGTCACACACGGAGCATGCACCAAACTATCAGCCTTTTCACACACAGAGGTGAAAAGTGTCAGCCAAGAGAATTGCTTATGGCCCATGACCTGACGGAGAGGTCACAGCGTAATCACATAACCTGCCATCAAACCTCAGGAAGCTAAATTTGGCTCTCTCCAGCAAAACATCAGATCAAATTGCATTAACAGAAAAAATAAAAACTGATTAATTGTATTAATAGTAATTGCACCATGTATTCAATGCAACCCTGCCCAAAAAGCTTAATCTCAGCCGAAATCTCATTCATCTCCTATGATATCTACTTATATTTGGCTGGCGGCCAGGTGTCGATTTCCTGACCTCATGCTATTCTAAGGCATATGCAATTTGCTGAGGTGATGACATGAAGTGATCATGTGACTGAAAATTCAGATGACTGCATAAATGGGAATCAAAAGTAAGAAGCTTAAAGTGGCACATGCATGTAGTTTTTTGCTGAGCCATAAATATCCAGTAAAAAACAAATACGAAAACAAAAGAAAACACACTAATGTGCAGAACTTGGAGAACATTCCTTACCGCTTTCCTGTATGGATCTCTGAAGTGCTTCTGCCAGTTCTCTGTCAGCTATTTCATCTGGGCGGGCATCCTCACGACCCTCTGCCCCGTATGCCAGCCGGGCACACTCTGGCAGCTCTGCCTCAGGTAGAAAGCGAGTTTCAGTGCCTGTGGTGCCAATCAGCAGCACACTCCTCTTCAGGTCAATAGAGCACTACGAGAAAAACATGGCAAATAACGGGAGTTATTCTCAAAGCTCACCAACAGGGTAAATCACACAGTAATGGGTAACAACACAGCTGCAGGCATTTTCCCTATTCAAAGGCGGGGATTACCACTTCAGTTTTACTATTTTGGCACCACTGCTCATTTCTAATGATTTGCATGTCCCATAAGGGAATCATAAAAAAAATGCCACTGCACAAAAACCAGTTTGCTCTAACAGGGTGGCAAAACACCATTTTAGGATTATCTATGATAGAGGTTTTTCAATGATCAAAATAACCTGTATTGGTAATGTGTTTCAATGCTATACTTTGAAAGAGGGTTTGCATAGCTTTTCCAACAACTACACGGCATCTTTTCAGAATACACTGCAATAATGGTGTATCATGAGGCTATGCAGTGCATAAAAATTAAACAATGGACCATCTATATTTGGTGACGAGAACTTTTGTCTACACTGTACATAAAAAATATGATATTCACATGTGCTGTAGAAGGTATAAAATAATATCTTAACTTCTAAATCTACTAGCTAGCACTAACAGGAGCCTTCTGCGTTTTGTGTCAGTCATGTAAAAATGGATCTGTGCGGTACAGATCCGTTTTCCAAACTGACCATTTCACAAGTACTATTTGAGTCATCAGGAACGAAAATCTGCCGATTTAAATTGGTGCCCGTCTGTTGGAGAATCCCTACTTTTTAGCACACAACCGTTAAGTCTGGCATCTATGCAGTTTTACATCTATTTTATAATACAGTTTTAATATGTCAGATCTTTTCTGATATATAAAATAACTGTAGTGCACACTGGAGTGGGATTAAAGAGGCTCACACCTGGTGTCTCTTCAGCATATCAAGTCCAAGAAGCATGTCCATCGGCTGGTCCTCCAAGATGGAGAAAGAACAAGGAAGGAAGTCCCCCTCGATCTGGACCTGAGCTAGACGAGCATAACAGGAGACACTACATTGTTAGGTATCATCATGCAGAGACACGTTTATATATGTAGTTCATGATTTTTTTTCTGTGAACATATTTGGACTTGTGCTCAGGCACAGTGATGCTCAAAAAAAAAACTTGAAACTTGACACCCACCCAAATGAACTCTGCCAATGATCTTCTGGGTGCCTACACCCTTTGCAATCCCTGCCCAGCGTCGGTCCACTAGACGCATGATGTTACAGCGCTCAGCACACGCTTGGCTCATTATTGTCATCTGAGCTCCTGAAACCACAAGTCACACACAAGGTGCAGAGAAACAGAGGGTGTGACAGGAGAAAAGAAAAATCACAATCCATGCAATGTTTAGTCCTGACAAAAGTCAACTATGGTCTATGAAATGAAGAGGACAGTTTTGAATCTAGTGGGTAGGACTGCGCTAATTTATATTATTACACTTTCTGCCTTTTACACTAACAACTTCACTGTCTTAAAAAAGTAAAATGTTCCATATTGCTAACACAAACACTCTATTCCTGAAATTTGTGACCAAAACTAAATTTAAGATGGAAAAGTAGAAGATTTACTGGAAAAGCAAAGCAATAAGCAAGTGGTATAGAGTGGAGCATCCCAACATTGGACAGGAAAATTTTGCATGCTCAAACAAGCCAGGCCCTTGAAAATACCTCTCCAAAACAGACTACACTGCCCTGTTGTCCTTGTTCTGGTGTTTAACAGAATGTAAAAATCCCATTCACTGTCTCCATAGGCAAAACACACACACACACACACACACAAAGGCTATGGGTCAAACAGCCATTTGTAAAAGAAACCAAAGTGGTTGTATTGACTGTCTGAGCAAATGAGTGAGTTAGTGACATTGCTATATTTGAGGATCAGTGTTGCTGGTGATATGGTGAAATAATAAGTCTGTAGCAATGGTAAGATGTTTACAACAATGTTAAATATTGTTATTTTATCAGTACATTATCTTAAGTGTATATAATGAGCAGGTAGCATTATGTCTGTGACAGCCAATGACTGGCTGACATTATTAAGGAACTCCTGGACCCCAAACACAAACAATCAACCAGTTTGACTGCTCACGGCCCAGAAATGTGTGCTTTTGCACAGTGGAAGAGGATGTTATGCTCATTACCTGAGTCAACAAAAGCTTTCACAGGGTGCCCATTTACTTTGCAGTTGATGTAGAGCATAACCACCTGTCCAAAACTTTCTGGAGCCTCCTCCATTGCAATGGTCATATTTTCTTCCACATTGTGCTGCCTGGAATGGTCACACATCCAATGGTAAGAATTGTAATATTTCACACAAAATAAATGCTGCCTAACCGTGGTGGCACAGCTGCTTTCCCATATTTCCATTGTTATACAGTTCAAAACGGTACTGTCAAAGTCACCACATTTGTGTTTTGAGCACAAGTGAACAAACTGTTTATGCAAGAGACATTTAAAATCAGAGGCTGTGGCATGTTAAGAGTGGCAAGGGCATTACATATTTTAATATATCAAAAACCCCCCAACACAGCAGTGTCAGTCTTAATGATAAATGGCTCCACAAGTCTGGACTATACCTGATGTCCTCCTCAATCTTCGCCTGGGCTTCCAAATCAAACGGATCAGCAGTCAGGAGTCTGATCCTTTCTTGCTCCCTTCGTGCCCGATCCTGTTGTTGCTCCAGCAACACTTTGGTGAAACGCTCTGAGGAAAAATTCAAACTCAGCATAACCAACTGACATCTGATTGAAAGTAAAAGACCTTCAACACAAACTGTTACTGGTGTCATGTGAACATAAAGTAGCATTTTTGCTTTATTTGACAGTCACAGTAGAGAGAGACAGGAAAGGCAGAGGGGAGAGAGACAGGATGACATGCAGCAAATGGCCTGAGGTCGGATTCAAACCCAGGATGTTACGATCAGGACTCAGCCTTAACACATGGCACACGCTCTTATCCGCTGAACTAGCAGGGTGCCCCGTACTCTTTTTCTTACCTAAGTCTCCGCTGAGTAGGGCCTCAGCCAGTGGTGGGTTCCGCTCCTTGAGAAGTGAAAGCTCATGTGGATTGGATAATAGCATCTGCTGGAGTAAGGCAGGGTCATCCAGCCCCTGTGGAGAGGAGCCAGAGCCACGGAAGGCCATTGGCGTAGAAGGTTGTGCGGTGTGCTGCTGCTGCTGCTGCTGCTGCTGCTGCTGCTGCTGCTGCTGCTGCTGTGGGGCCTGACGCTGCTGCCTTGTGGCAGCTTGCTGACTGGTCGATGAAGACGTGCCTGGGACTGTGATGGAGCGAAAGTCTATATGGGGCAGTCCTACGAAGCAAAGAGGAGGAAGGTTGAGAGGTTTACATGTTGTACATAAAAGACCAGAGATAAACTACATATCAAATGTTTTATTTAAAGGGCTATTTATTTAGTCAGCAAGAATCAATAAGTACATGACACAAACTTGGGTAACAATTTTTATTATAATAATTTTCTTCAGGTCTATATTAGTGGCGTCACATTGACCCCAACTGATAAAAAATGTAAGTGAATTTGAAGGTAGATCTAGCTTCATAACAAACTAAAATCAACAGATTTCACTAACACTTTACCTGGGAAGGCTGGCTGAGTTGGTGGTGGTGGCTTCCTGTCTGCTTGTCTGAGAACCACCACATCTCCATCCTTCACGCCGTAGTTCCCCAAGGCACGAGTGGGGTCTTTTAGGGGCTGTTCCACGTACGAGATCTGGAGAAAGAAACCCATACACAACAACATCAAAAAATTACACAACGTGAGATTAGAGCAAACTACACATGCGTAGATCCAGATCACATATTTGATCAGATTAAGTGCTTGCACCCAGGCACCTGCTCCCGCTTTGACAAACATTATCTTTCCATCAAGTGAATTATGCTGCCATGTTATTGACTGGCTTGCCAAACCAGTAGTGTAACTTACCAGCAACCACTCAGATCTCTAAGATAACAGTAATGCCATATAATCCACTAATTCCCCCATTCGACAGTGTGATGTTGGTTTACCATGGTGTAGTGTCATATTAACCTTGCTGTTACCTTCACATTTACTAACATTTTTTTAATCATTTAAGGTCAATCTGAGCCCAGCCATTCAAATCTCCTGAAAATCTTTATGATAATAACTGTTACCCAAGTTTATGTGCCAGGTACTTTACGTGCCATGTTAAACAAAACATAACCTCCCCTAGTCACCTCCTTATAGATCAGACTCCTTGAGGGAATCATGAATTTCCTCCCAAATGTCACATTAACAGGACTGGTTCACACACCACTACAGGTGTGGTTACGCTAAGTGAGGGCCCTAAAACAGAGTGAAGAGCTATGACGATTACACACGACATATTATAGTTCCTCGGTGTCCAAAACAACTAAAGCAAATGTGTGCAAAATGTTGATATGCCTTATATCTTGTATAGAGGTAAAATAGACCCCAGAGAAACACTGGCGAAAATGTGCCAAGTACTTTGAAAAGATATCATCATGTTACTTTCATTTTTACCCACTTGTCCCTGTTTAATTAGGAAAACTCGTTGAATATGGAGCAAAAAGTTAATGAGGTATTTATAGGCGTTAAACACTGGATGGGATCAAAGTGAGCCCAGAGATAACAGGAGGCTTGATAACTGAGTAGTCTCTTATCAGTCCAACAAACACCAACAAACACCTCGTTAGCTTGGTTAACTTGTTGTGGGATTGTTACACATCTCTCACATTTAAAGCCGACTACACTACACCACTCAGAAAGTCTACCGTTATCTGTTGTTGGTGGCAGAAGTTTCGCAACGTCGCCAAACCTCAAAGGCAGCAAAAGTCCGATTCATGCTAGCATGTCAGCGAGCTAGCCGTTAGCACGGCTAGCCGTCGCCGCGGCTAACGGCAGTCCCCCCCTGACTCTGACTTAGCCGCTTTACGGCCAGCCTCACCTGGATCTCTCCCGCCGGGATCCCTGATTCTAGTTCACAAAGTGCTACGAAGTCTCTCAGCTCCAGCTCCGGAGACACATCGAGGGCGAAAGTGGTTTCCGGGCGGTCCCTCGGCGCGCAGAACACGGTGACCA
Organism: Myripristis jacobus; assembly: GCA_900302555.1. NCBI lineage: Eukaryota > Metazoa > Chordata > Actinopteri > Holocentriformes > Holocentridae > Myripristis > Myripristis jacobus. The sequence continues at coordinate 37,390 of OMLB01055479.1, forward strand.
GCATCGCTGTTTTCGGGGAGGATCAGTTGACGAGCCCGCTGCAACACAAGCGCCGCTGCTGGAGTTCCTTCTCCCGCTGAGCTAAACAGCTAGTGTGACCCGGTGTGAAGACTGTTTCTGGTGAAACTCTCATTAAAGGGAAACTGGTGTTGCCCCCCTGAACACAACGCCTTGGTTTACACTCACTAAGTCCAGGTCTGCTCGGACAGTTTCCTCTCTTATCTCAACAACTAACATCAACTACCAGTGCTAGTGCCGCATTTCAGGATGTTTTCGACATGTCGGCTTACGCAGTCGTGAGTGCTTTCTTCTTTCCCTTTCTGTTTTAACACGGGCGGAGGCAAACGGCGCATTACCGCCACCTAGTGGAAACCCCCCACCCCCACCCCCAGTAACTCTGCAACCACTGTGGGGCGTGGAGACTCATTTAGCACTGATTACCAGGGGGATTAGGGTTAGATATTAAACAAACAAAAAAAAAGGTTCTCGCATAAGATAAATGACATTCCTTTTTTTTTTTTAATTTCTCATTTTTAATATAGATGACCCAAATTCATTAATTTATGACATGATTAATATGATCCTTCTTAAGGGTAAATATAATATTCATTGCAGTAAGTGAAGGGATAGCAAGCCTTCCTTTGCTTGGTTTATAAATTGTTTTAAATTATTTTCTCATCACTTGAAAAATGTCACTTGAAAAATGAAAAAATCTTATTTTATTTTCTTATTTTACTTCATGCCTCTGCGTATTTTTGTGTATAACTCCACCTTGTGCTTTTGTCTATATATATTTTGTGTGTAAGATCCCATACCTCATTTGTTTATTTTTCTTTATTTTCATTTAGTTTATTAACATTGATATTGTGATGCGCTGTTTGATAGATAGATAGATAGATTTACTTTATTGATCCCAAACTGGGAAATTCCCATGTGCCCATGTGCATGTGTCCGCATGTGTCCGCTACAAGAATTTGTATATTCATAAATATATATTACAAAAAAAGCCTGTTCCTGACTCCAGATAATAAAGGGTACCTGTAAAATGTTTTCCCACCACCGTGGTAAATGACAGAAGTGGGCACGGTGTGAATGAAGAACTGTCAGGCATGAGCAGCAGGCTCACTGATACGCAAGCAGAAATGCACACAATAATGATAATA
>OMLB01055480.1:0-22340 GCA_900302555.1 Myripristis jacobus
GAGTAACTTTTTGGGGGACATTTTTGAGTATTTTTTGTTAAGTCAGTAATTTTTCTTTTACTTATGTACATTTTTGCTTGAGTATTGTACTTCACTACATTTTAAATCACATCCATTACAGAGAACAAATGATCAGTGACAGATTGTGTCACCAAAGATGAGAAGAGGAGTCTGCTTCTGCCATTTAGACTATTAGACCATTTACACCATTTAGACTCAACTGGCAAAAATGTGGAAAAAGTGTGGAAAAAGGGGTAAAAATAACAGTGAGTTGGCCTGATGATGAGAACCATGTAAACTCAAACATCATACTTCTACTTGAGTAGAAGTAGAGGCACTACTTTGCTGTGATTGTGTATGTAGTTTCTCTCATTTTAAATGTGCACACACTCAAATCGTGCTGTACGTATGCATCTGTGTGCAAATGTGCGTTCATTTCGTCCTCATTTACACACTCATACTCCCGTGTTTGCTGGATACCTGTGCTGTTGGTGCGTCCACGGTAGATGTCATCGTAGGCCTTCCACTGGTGAGTGACCTGGTAGATGTAGATAAAGACCACCACCACCGCAACCACACAGATCAGAGGCCCCAGCACGGCCGCAAGCAGAGCTGCGTAGATGTTTGGGATGAAGCACCTAGAGGAGAGATGGATGTGGTAAATAGGGTTAGAGAAGGAAGTCGTCCCTAAAAAGTATGATGTAATCAGTACAGCTACCCCCTGAAAGTCAGCAGGTGAAGTCATCAATCACACCTACTGAACAACCACGTTGAGCCCAGTTAAACCCAATGGAAAGCTCTGGAAAACAGAAAACATATTACATGTCCGTACCATTTTACATTTACTTAAGACCTTGTTGCTCCAGCTTCCACAAACAGGATCGTCTAGGTGATGCCTCTGAGCCTGCCTAAGACTCAAAGCCTTCCTTCTCAACGGCAGCCTTCAGAGGCCTTTTCCTCAGCAGCAAAATGTGCTCTTAAATCTTCTGAACAACAAGGTCAGCCTGCAGCAAAAGCAGGATAATATCCGAGACCAAAGACGCTTAAAAATGTTTTCCTATTTAGAGGATGAAAGGACATTCAGGAGAACAAACAACACAATACATTCATCTCCCACTGCTTTGAAAGGAGCATCTTATTTGTGAAGTGGTTATGTGAACACATCTACTGAGAGGTTCAGTGTTTTATGATCCTGCGCACCAACCAAAACACGATCTTTAAAAGCCATACCTCTGGCTAGGGGTCAAACTGAAATTCAGGCTTAATACACAGACAAATATCTATTCAGTGCATTGGCATTTGTGAGTATTAAGAGTCCGTGCACCTGTGTGTGTGTGTGTGTGTGTACTGTATCTATGCATGTGGGTGTGCCGGTTTCTAAGGTCACATTATAACAGCACATTCCCTCATAGCACTGGTGTAAGGGTGAGACTTCAGTACAATGTATACACTGTGCCAAATATACTCACACTCACACACAGAGCGTCAAATGCCAGCAGCGTGTCATTCAGTCTCACACGCATTTCACACGGACAGGCTGGGGAAAGACAGCGTGTTCTCTGAGGGGTATTCCTGCCCTGGCTGTGTGTTTATAGCGTGCATCAGCCATCCACTGTTAAACCCATCCACACTATCACACTTGGCTCAGCTACTGGGAGCACAAAATACAACTGCTGCATGCAGGTCCGGATGCTTTTGGGCCCCTGGTGGGTACTGACAACCTCAGGTCGCAATCAATTTTAAAAATAAAACAGTGACAGCAAGAAAGTATGCACGTAACATTTTAATGCTGTCTTGACCTTTATAAGCGGACAGATGATGCTGTTCGCATCACAAGTCCTCATTTTTCTCCCTTATCTTGATTTTCTATCTTAGCGTTCATGATTTATTATTTTTACATTTCTTTCTTTCTTTCTTTGCTCCTTTCTGTGTCAAGCTATGTCTATGTCTCCAGTTTGTCTGTCCGTCAGTCTGTATTTTTTCCCTCTGTATGACGCCCCCCTCCTCCCCAAACTGTATGTCTCAATGCTTTTCTGGGAAATCTCATAAGTCCCTTCCCCTTTCTCTCGGTCTCTTGTGTTTTCACTTCACTGGAGAAAACCGAACAATTTGTTGTTCTCTGGGAAAATCAACATCCTTGCTTATTATCTATTATAGTCAAACAACGATCCAAATACTCATGTGACTTTGTCCTATTCACAAGCCAGGCTCAGCCCGTGGCAAAACTGTACCCTACAGATCCCAGTCTTCTGTATTCACACAGAAATAATTGGCTTATATTATGGTTATGCTAGCCATAACATAACATGCGGTATGCCAAATAAAGCATTGCATCATGATGTCCCAGCCTGCAAGCCAGAATGGGAGAGGGTAAACACACTGTAATATGGATATTTGTTCTGCTGTGGCCTTGTGAGGGGATTGAGGCTTAGATCTCACAAGAAAGTGAAATCCCAAGCATTCCTGGAGCGGGACCAGGGAAACATTACAGAGAGGCCCAATTCGTTGACGATATGCTAGTTTGAGAATGTAGAAATGAGGTAAGCGATGCCTCTTATGGGGATTTCACTGGAGGCGATGCTCGGATTTTCTGTCTTACACATCCATCAGGATAAAGTCCCCGCCATTCAAGCACAGATCCTTCTTGGAGCAGGGACGACTAATATGAATTCAATGATATGAATGAAATGTGGCTTGAAGGAAGAGCGTATGCTTACAGGGAAACCTTACATCACATTGGGCTCAGTACACTCAAGTTCTAAATTTACACTGTGGGTGAGGCTATAAATGGAGTATATAGAATAGCTAGGTGTCAGGTTATATTATCAACCTGTACAGGAAATTACTTGCACTTGCTTGTAAACATTGTTACTGTAAGTCCTGGGAAAGCACACGCTGGCGTGATCCATAAAAGAGTGTGTTAAAGTGTCATAACTTGTCACACCAGTCTCGAATGGGAATTGGTAAAACACTACGAAAACACACGATTAAACAAGAGTGATACGCTGTATATACGCCATATTTTCTGTGTATGCTAATGGCTCTTTTGTAATCTCTTTAATCTCTTTTGTAGGTACACACCGTCACACAGTTGCTGGCAATAAACCAGCACGTGTCCTTAAGCCAGTAAGAGAGAAAGAAAGAGATTGATGGGGCCAGCAGAGGAGACAGGCAGGAGAATAAAGAGACAGAAAGGAATTGAAGATAAAAGCTAAAACTAAAGGTGAGACACATAGACTCTTTACTGCATCGGCAGGAGCTAATCACAGCAGTTTCAATGCAAAGTAAGAAGTTGCAGTTCGTGCAATCTGAATGCAGGCAGAGTGAGATCAGAGTTAGTATGCCTCACACATTAAGGTGATGTATCTAAAGCATCTTAAGCTTGCAAGATATTGGCCATTTGTGCATTTAGTGTTGTAATGAAAGCAGGCAGCTAAGAATTGTTTTGATTAGCATTATTTAAAGCAATAAGAAGGCCTCTGCACACAAGTGTGTGGGCACATATATCTATGTGTACTTAACTATTCTTTTGCACACTTAAACAACTGCATGGTCATCTTGATTCTTTGCCATCTGTTAATCTCCCTCCCTTTGTCTTTCTCAGAATTTTCCACCCATGCAATTAATTGTGAATCCCCCCACACTTTTGCCTTCTCCGTACTCTAATAATTGTGCCATGTGTTATTTCCCTTTTCTTTCTTTCTGTGCTGTAACTGGCCACATCTGCCACTTACTTGTTTTTTTCATCATCAATATCAAACAACAGAAAATAGCACCAGTCGGTCACAAATAGCTCCCAGCTGTTACTAAAACTCACCTGTGATGACCTGTTGGAATCTTTACCTCTGCCAAGGAGGTAATGTAATCATCCTGTCTGCCTGTGTGTCTGTCTGACTGTCTGTCTGTTATCATGATATCTCAAAATGTTCTGAATGTATTTACCGGCAACTTTGGAGAAAGACTGGGCCTGAGCCAAGGAAGAGCTGATTACATTTTCACGCTGTTTTATGAGTGATACCTGTTCATATAATACTTCATTTGAAAGTTGAGAAAATCTAGACGAGATTGGTGTTGGCCTTTTTGTATTGTTCCAAAATGCCACAAAACGGTGTCCGTCTTTGTGTATTCTTTCACTGGAATCTGGGCAGAAAGACACAGACACCGCCGATCTGGGTATTCTTCGTATCTATCTTCTCAGGGAGGGGGCAAGGAATCAAGCTAACACTATGATTTAATCCACAATATGTGCCATCTTGAAAAAGTAGCAACCGAGCTGCATTTTACAACATGCATAGGACCTCTTGTTTTCCCGACTTATGTTCAAGGCAATTAACTTCCATGTAAGCGAGATAGGTAGGTATCCTATTAAAGGTTAAAGCCTCTGAAAAACAATAACTATAATAACAATAAATATTTCGGAGCGCATTAGGCAACATGCTATGGATTACATATAGGCACTTTTATTAGATTTTAAAGAAGAAGGGCGATCTTGAGGAAAACTGCGCCCATCAGATTCAAGCTGTTAATTCTTAAATACGCTATGTTTGTCTATTTGTGTAAAGTTTTCTGTGAACATAACACAACGCCTGATCTGCCTCCTTGGCTGTCTAGTGTCATTTTCTAGTTCAAGAACATTTTCTATGGAATTTCTGCTTCACCTGCTTGATTGGGCCTCTTTCCCCGTCCCCCTATCTCAGGAGAGGAGAGATAGGGGAAGGGCGAGAAAGGAAGAGGGAAATGACAAAGTTTCCAGGCTAAATCTGATTCCAGGACATCCTGTTAACGTGGTACGTGTCTATGACCACTGAGCAAACTAGGAAAGGACAATGAGCAAGATTGTCTTAATCGGTGCTGGGTGTCAGGGAATGGAACAAAACTGATGTGCACTTGATACGAGTATTGTAGGGAACAAAAACCGAAAGCAAAACACAACAAAACGCAATTGGCTACAATGGCTGGGAAAAAAATGTTCAAAATGAATAAATGAATGAACGATTAAATGGACTGCATGGAGTTTCTCTCACTCAGTCTCTCTCACTTTCTCCCTCTCTCTCTCTCTCGCTCTCTCACACACACACACACACACATACACACACACACACACACACAGAGGCAAGCAGAGTCAAGTGTCTGTTCCTTTCTGCAGGATTACCCACAAGGCTACGGTGACTCTGCGGCAGGCCAGCAGTCTTGGAGCTAGCTAGCGTGAGAACCTTGCATGTCCCAGACTGTCTGGAGCTAATTAAACTTCTAACTTTATCAGGCATGAAAGTCAAGGTACTGGTACCACATGCGCATTAAAAAGACATCCGGCACTTTATGTGATACTCGCTGAGTTTATCCTGCCCTTATTTAGTCATGTGTTTTCAGCGTTAAAAAAAGATATTAGATAAATAATATAGTTGCAGTGAGAAGACAACAAGGCCCTGCTGACATGAGGATTCATCCTGACACCTCTATCTAGGCATGAAGGATAGAGCTGCGAACTGAGAAAACTTCAGTGAGAAGACAAGAGGTCGCCTATTTACAGTGATGAGGAAAGAGAGAGAGGGAGGGAGAGAGAGAAAAATAAATTAGGGAGTGATAGAGGGAAGGAAATGTTGCCTCTTTCCCTAAAGAGGAAAGGTAAGCCTCCCAGGACGCTGAAAACACCTCTGTGTCCTTGAAACTCACATGTGTACACTCACTGTCTCTCTCTCACACACACACACACACACACACACCCACGGGCGGGAAAGCTCGCTGACACACTCAGTCCCAAGGATAACAGGCACGCCTAAGACCACTGGCTAATTTTAGATGTGATTTGAGAGGTCTAGCTTACTCTGCGTTTTGCATTGCCCTTCACTACGGATGGAAGTGACTAATTACATTTACTTACTACAACTGGGTATTGAGTATTTTTGTGAACATGTGCTTCGTAAATATTTTTTTGAAGCAAGGAATTTTACCGTAATACATTTTCACTTAAGCGCTGTGCTTAGGTACATTTAAAATCACAACTATCACAGAGACAAATAATTAATCTTTACTCTTTTTCTGCACTTCATTCTGTAATTTCTAATTTGTCCAGTTACAAGAATAAAGCTTGTTTTTTTGTTTTTTTATACTGTAAATACATTTTAGATGTGCTGCTTTTTACATGAAATCAAGCAGATTTTTTACACCAGCAGTTTGACTTAAGTAAAATATTGGCAAACTAGCAGCACTTCTACCTGAGTAGGACATTGTAGTACTCTGCCCTTCACACACACTTAATCACACTAAAAGACAGCCACACAGAGGAAGGAGTCACATTTTGCATAAAGAAAGAAGGTTTGACAATGAGAAAGACTTCATACCTGCACGTGCACACTAAAAATACACTGACATGAATAAACGGTAGGATGATGAGAGTGTATGTGTGCACACACGCATGTGCACGTACACACACACACACACACACCCACACACACCTGACTAGGGACAACTGTGCAGGTCTTTACAGGATGACCTCATTTGTAGTGGTCTAGGCTTCAGGTGCACTAAAAGAGGGAGAAAGAGAGTTATAAATAACCTTTTGGTTATTTATAACTTTCTTTCTCCCTCTTTTTCTCTCTCTCTCACACACACCCACACCCACACACACACACACACACACACACACAAACACACACAGTTCTATATGGGTTATTTTAAAGCCGTCCTCCACCCACTCCACATCCTGCCCTGTGAGATGCTTTACCTCAGAGGTAATGACTTGAGATTCTGTGTGAGGAGTCACATGTGCTCACGGTGAAACAGCCTCCTCCCAACATGTCACTGGCACTTCAGTGATGACTCAGCAGCGTATTTTTTTTCTGTTTGTCATTTGAGGTGGAATTTACTTAGGCTTGAAAAATAAATAAGGTCATCTTGACTGGCAGCACCTGGTTTAAGAAAACACTGACACGACCTCTGATGAACACAGAGTGGTATTGTTGGGTCACCTATCCATCTTCAGCATTGTCTGTGTGTGTGTGTGTGTGTGTGTGTGTGCACGTTCCACTTACACATCTCCATGCACCAGTCCATATACTGTGTGTATGCTCCATCTGTAGCCCCCCAGCGCCACAATGACCAGCAACAAGATGACCGCGGCAGGAAGCCCCCAGCCCAGCAGGAAGAAGAGCAGGTATAGGCGGTCGGTGTGTTCGTCATTCATCACCAGCACCTGCCAGAAGTTCCCCGCCTGGGGGAGAAAAAGAGGACAATATGTACTGTGAGGAGAAAACACCCCAGCATTCACACGTCTGTTTTACGATATGAACTGTGCAGTGGGTGAAAGGTGTAAGAGAAATGGCGCCACAGGACACAAACAGTATACATACACTATAAACACATGTTTTACACACCTTTATATTGTTATACAGGCTAAAAAAATAACTTAAGTATATTTTACTATAAGCCCCTTGTAGGTACCAAAGTCTTTTGAATTAGTGCAGTACTGAGAGAATTGGCTTTGGCCAACCACTTAACAGAAATGTAATTCCGCACCAGATTAGCCACAACTTCAGCAAGTCCTCATTACTAAAAGGGAGCTCTGAAAACGATCACTTTGTGAAGACATCTTATTTCAGCAATGAGGAAATTAAGGAATACAAACCACTTTAGTTAATTATGTGCTTGCCTTGAAAAGGCAACACATCTTAATCTTGTGCATATTTTTTTTTTAAGAGGCTGTATTTCAGCAATAAACTTTCAACCAAATGTCTCTCGTCAAGTCTTTCAGCCTCCACCTGTCTTCCTGCACCACACTCATCTCTCATACGATTACATTTATGTTTCTGTTCCTAAACGTTCCGATAATTATTTGATAACATGGATAAGATCTTTACAACGCTGTCATTTTTTCCCCAACAATTATTTCACACACACAAAAAAATCCTCATTTACAATGGTGTTGAGATACAAAGATAAAAAGCCATAAAAATACAGTGAAAAGACATAACAGAAATGGAGATAATATGCTTATCATGACATCATATCAGGCTGAGCTTGTTTGTACCAATAACAAGCTCTTGTAGTGGATGTTCTTCTGAGGCTGTAATTCGCCCAAAACATTACATTGCAGCCTGTTGCAGTAATCGGCTGAAACCAGCTTTCTTGATATTGCAGCAATTCAAAAGATTTTGGTAGTACTTTACACTTCCAACTAACAAAAAAAAATACGGCTTAGAGTAAGAATCTCATTGATATTGGCATTCATTTCCTGACCCCTGACCCTAAACTAGCACTTTAAAACAATGGGGACTGGAAACATGTCCTTACTTTGAAGCATGAAGTATCTTTGAAGTATCTCTCTATCTTTGTGAGGACATTTAGACATCTATGAACAGGCGCACACACACACACACACACCACAGCTGTGTTTGCTTTGTAATCTAGCAGGCTTTGATAGTCTCATCTGTCTGATACACTTAGTCCTGTATTGTTACATAAGCAGCTTGTCTAACACCTGTTGGGTGTTGCATAGAAACAACTTCTTCTCCTTTTGTGTCCACCTCGACACACAGACAATAACACATCTCCCCAAGCCAAATATGACCACATAAGGGTGAGGGATGTTCAGTGTGGCAGCGTTGAAATCTTCCTTAACAACGTGATTGACTAAGAGTCAGGACAATTTCTTCCTCGGAGCAATGGCCTCAGGAGGAGAGGTGCTCTCCAGGGAGCTGAAAAGTACAACGGCAGTCTTCAGCTGCTGTACTGGAGCAGAGCGGAGGTTAATTTTAAAGGTTAAGCTCAAGGGCAAAATTTCGCAACTCTCCATTTTCCAGTCTTGCGTGCTGGGCTGGGGATATAAAGCGATGACCTTTAGAGCACGAGTTTGCCTCACTAACACCAAAGTTTCTAGTGACTATAAAGACCTCATGATCAGTGAAGCAGAGGAGCTTTAAACTTTGTCAGCAAAGCAATGAAAGATTTTTTTGTTCGGAGTGAAAAACAATTAGCTCGACAACTATCATGCCAGTCTTAATGATGCTTGTGACTGTCTGTATATCTGGGGCTCCAGGACCAAAGAGGCAGAGTATCATGATGTAACTGATGGCAGAGGGTTGAGGGACACCGACCTTTCCCGAAGATAACCTCTGTCTCCCAATAACTACTGCTCTCCTCTGGGAGCGGCATCACTCCCATATCTATTGTGTAACCACTGACACCACACACACACACACACACACATACACGCATGCACACACACACACACGCACGCATACACACAGCATAGCTACACCAGTTGTGTAACAGCTTGGGCACTGAGACAATAGTGTTGTGTCAGTCAGATTCAGGAACTGCCTTTCCTTGCCTGTGACCAGACTGGAAGATAAATGGTAAGATAAATGGATTATGGGTAGGATTGTGCTGACGTGTTCCCTCGGCAGTATCTGCCTTCCTGACTGCCCAATGATACTGCCCTCTGACAATAGAGAATTGGCAGGTGTGACTGGGTTAAATGGGTGAGAGACAGACTACATGTCTGCACGAGCATGAAACTGAGGCCAGAGCCCGGTCTGTTACCACGACTTTCAGACCCGACCCAACTGAGGCCGACTGGGGCTGCCAAATTCGAAACCCAACCTGTTATTTTTTACGGTTATCCCTGTTTAAAACAGATATTTTTTTTGGTCAGTTTGATTGGTCCATGGCCTGCTTGCCTCACTCGCTCAAGCTTTGTTCCTCCACAGAGCGCCAAAACACACATACATATGGAGGCACTTTCTCACCGATTGGGGAGAGAGATAAATTCTTTGAATAAAAAGAACAAATCCAAACCCAACTAAAGCCCAAATCTGTACCCTAAAAACAGCCCAAATCACTAGAACAGACCAGAATGTCATTGGCTGTGTCTCTATGGCTTTGACTTTGTCTTTTCCGGACAAATTTGTTGTCTGAATGAGCCAAGTTGGAACCCAGAGATGTCCATGTGCATGAGTCAGCACTTGACATCTGTGGTCAGATTAAACCTTCCTGTGTGATCCTTCTGGGAAAGACGGCATTTGGTGAAACAAAGAGCCTTCTGAAGATACCAGGACTGCTAAAACAGACAGGTGTCTGGATTGTGGTCAAACTGCTGTCCACACCTCTCTGAGAGCCAATCACGTGAATGAGACCACCTCTGGATGCAGTTTCACTCGTCTTTCCTAACATATCTATCATATTGTGAGTCCTGGTGTAATCAGATGCCAAAGGTTCTTTTGTAAAGATAACCCATTCTCAAAAAAGGACAAACTAGTGGGTGAAAGTGTCTGGATATCTACCCCAAAAAAGCAGAGGATTGATTTTATAGGTGAAAAGACTTATAAATAAAATTATAATCAGTAATCCCTGTGCCATTCTTTGGTTACATATCCAGAGACTCTCACTTGGAAAAAACAAGTGGAACCCCTAGCAATATGCGGATCAGCTCTGACATCATCCTAATCCGCATGTACGCATAAATCATCCAAGTGCCGCCCACCTGAATGAATTTTCTCCGATTTAAAGACCTGCATCCACATTTCATGATCTGCAGATTATCTGCAGATATAATGGCTTGGATTGTGGATATATCTACGCAATCCATGCATCATTAGTAAGCACCTCTCTGCCTGATCTGGATTAAAGAAGTGGCGGTGTTGCCTTGTTAACCAGCTGTAGGGCTGACCAGATGGCTGGTTGACTGACTGACTGACTGACTGACTGACTGGTTTGCTGAATGGTCACCTATTTATCTGACTATCCAGAGACACACTGGTGTAAGAGGACAACATTTACAGGTATTACCTGGCAAAACAACTGGCATCCTGGCTGACTGTTTGTCTGGCTAACTATCCCAGTGCACACACACACAGTGGACCAGGATTTGGCAGGTGTTGCCTGGCTGACTGGACTGTTATGTTATGTAATATTGTGCAGTCCCTGGGAAAGCCTCTGCTCTCTACACCAAGCTGGTCAACATGAAGATTAAATTATGGGCTGCTTTTCTGGCACTGGTTCAATGTGCGTTTCCCTGACAAACAACACACACACACACACACACACACGCAGAAAGCTATTAATCAAAGTCTTTCTGTCCTCTGAGATGGCTTGCCGGCGCCCACTTGTATCAGCCACTTAACTGAAAGCAGCTCCCTGATGCGGGGAAACGTGAGTGGTGAGGCATCTCTTGGTTCAACACTGAAATGTCATTGAAGGCTGAAAGGTTTCAGTGAGACACACATCAAGGAGGACAGGAGTGTCAGCAAGATGTTCATCGTCAGCCACTATCGGTGCTGACAAGGATAGTGAAGTGACCATAAATGCATTTTGATGGATAGAGGAGCAATTTCAGAAAAAGTAAAGGTGAATGAGTACAAGTGAGTGAATGAATAAAAGACATAAATAAAGATGTAAAGAGTAAGAAAAAGGCGAAAAAGTCTATAAATGCTCTTAAAATATTCTGACCTGATTTTTTCCCTTTAGAAGTCTGCTTTACTTTCCAAAGTCTGTAATTCTTTCCAGCGTGAACCACAGTTTACATTACCTCCATGACAACTACTACCATGTGTGTCTAAAACAGCTTCCGATGTCGAAAAACATGTTTGATGTCTGCCAATTTTCTTCTGAAAACGCTTGAGCCACATGAAACCCTTTGGCCTTGAGTGTTATCCCATAAGATTACTCATATTGTAAAATTTTCTGATACACAATAAGAAACCTGCACTCATTCAGCTCATTCAAAACAAATAGATCCCTATATGACTCCATTGTAGTCACACTCTATTAGCTTATTCAAAGGGCTAATCTTGTAATGCTCCACCAAAGCTATAATAACGTATGTGCCAGGACGGATTACATCCACTACATAAACAACGATTACGTTTCCCTATAAACGTCATGCACTCTAAAAGATTGAAGGGTGATGTAAACACCGCAGCAGTCAGAGACTGGGGGGCAAAATGTCTGAGAAGGAGCTCAGGAGGTTCATTTGAGGTTAGGTTTGTGCAGTGCAATGCTGTCTGGAACAAAATATTATTATTGATTACAAATGCCTTCCATGTTTATTTAGTAGAGCTCATCTGCAGAGCTCATTTGATTGTTTGCTGTACTTAGCTATGGCTTTTAATGGATGATACGGTATGAAGACAAACAACTGTCTTTCCCACCCAAAGAGGTAAAATAATATTTTGCCTTGAGTCTGTGGTGAAATACAGACATCTCCCTTTGAAACTGGTAATTGTCACCCACCACCTTGTAAATCTAAGTTAATTCGCAGTTATTCCCAAAATGAATATATTCTACACCATTAACATAAACACAGCATTTGCTTGCCATCTTAAATGTATTGTAAAAACAGCATTTACTGATTTATCTTTTCAAAGAAGAAATAAAAACAACTACAACAGTCGTTTTACATGGATTGATAAGTCCTTCTATTTGTCAGCTGCTTCTAGTAGACCAGTCAGTGTGCAAATAAGATGGTCAGACCAGAATGGAGGTATACTGGAGGCATTTTAAGTACCGCTGATCACTATTTTGAACATATAAGGTAGTTTGACAACGCATTTATTCACGTCACACTATGGTGCAGTTCAAGTGATATACGCTAATCTGAGTAGCACACTAATTTACCATGGTGATTTACTTGTGATTTTTGTACTTCATAAAAAATAAATGCAATAGATAGATAAACAGAGGAGCATGCTGGCCTTGTTGGAGGAGGCGGATCAGTTGGGGTAAAGGGGCAGTGCTCCTCCCTAAATGGGCTGATGGTGCACTCCAGCCCACGTTCACCACATTCCTGGCTCCTTCAGCGGGTCACAAGTCATCTATACACTCTCTGAAGGATTAAAATTGGCTTAGGCTGGATTTACACTGTCAGCTAAAAATCTGATCCTTTTTTTCATTCTGTCTTTGTGTGGCACGGCTCTGATGTTATCAAAGCTTTATTAGCATGAACAGATAACAATAAATCTAGTGTTATGATGTTTAAGCAGTAATAAAAAAGATGGTGAGAATCGGATTTGCTGTGCCGGAGTGAATTGAGTCCTTTTTTTTTTAAGTGTGAACATGTTAGCTAAGCTGCAAGCCTGGCTCTGTTCCTTGGTGGTTATGTCACAGAAGAGGGAGTTTAAAAGAAAGGGGGAGGGCTCAGGGTCAAAAAGGAGGGGTTAGGGGTTGCTGGGGTGAGGTTTTACTAAGAGGTACCAGTCTAGGATCAAAGGTCATGTCAAAGAGCACACTAGCACCTCCAGTCTCGCCCCCTAATGAAAACCTGGTTTAGTCCGCGTGGTCCAGGGCTGAGGTTTCACTGCTTATTGCATAAAAACACAGGCTTTACGTAAGCGACAAAAGAAAGAATGGGAACCCTGTTTATGCCAAGTCATGGGTTAAATAAGGGAGGAGCAGGAGAGGAGATTTTACTTATACGTGCCAGGTACCTTTCACTGAGAAATATATTTGATGTAAGAGAACAGCTGCTTAATGAAAATCCAGCTAGGGATGGAAAACAGTGAGAGGTAAAACCCATATCTCTTCTTTTAAATCTGACTCATCTTTGAATCCTTGTGACTGTAATTCATTGCAGGGAATGAGCAGACCAAAGATAACAAAAAAGAAAGTGTGTGACCCAGTGAAGGCATTTCATTGTATACAGAACCCTTCATCTGCTACACTGTATACCTTTCACTGACATACTGTTTGACTTATGGACTCTAGTATTACAATTCGTCTCTATGGGCCATTGTCTCATAGAGGCCTTAATGAATAGACTTCACTGTTCAGGCTTATAGACTGCACAGACATGGCCGCAGGAAACATCCTGCACATGGTTGTACTGCTTACTCAACAGATTAAAAAGCCTCTTCCTCATCTCTTTATCCAGGTGATTTCACAAGTCTTCTGATCACAAGACTCTATTAGTGGCAACAGATTATCTGATTGATCACAGTGACGCCGTTGGGGATGGTCATAATGTTTTTATGTCTAGATATATGCACTGCAGAAATCTCCTGCTTCATGAGTTATTTAATCTCGTATTCAGTCTTGAAATTTTGTTTTTCCTTAAAAGAAGTGAAAAAAATCAGTGGGATGACATAATCCCACTTTCCAGTGTTATTTGACTTGTTTTTTTCTTGAATCAAGTATAATTTTCTTGATATGAGTGGGTTGCTTTATTCTGCCTTGTTCCAACATATTTATACTTGTTGCCAGAAAAATTGCTGAAATAAGTGAAACTGCATTGGCAAGAAGTTGGCTTATCTCATCCAACTGGCAGATTTTTTCACCTGCTTTAAGAAAAACAAGATTTTAACACTTAAAGTGAGACTAAAAGAAGAGAGATTTTTTACTGTGTTCATTTACAAACATAACAAGCACACTGGCAAGTAATTTTTTTTTACTTGCTACGAGTTTACATCCATTTTTACCTGCTAACCAGCTTTTACCTGTATGAGCATCCAGGAGAACTGGCTGAGGTGGAAATAATGAGAAAAGAGCGCCAGAGCAGCACAGCTGTCCTCTGAGAACATTCGGCCGCGGAAAGCCGACACCAGGAAACAGATCTGTGGATAAAAAAGAGAGAAAGATAAACATGTAATGTATACAGAGAATTCAATAGATAATTCAGAACTTAATTACCATGGTGCGCCCCGGTGGCTCACTGTGTAGAGTGCATACCATGCAACATACTGGGTTTGAATCTGGCCCAGACCCTTTGCTATGTCATCCCCTCCCTCCTGTCTCTCCCTGTCGCTAAGACATTTCTGCTTTATTAGGAAAAAAAAAAGAACTTAATTAAAATTTTGTCCGACCAAGACCCTGCTGAGGAGGTGGTCTTGGCACGGTTACAAACGAGCTACGGAGCAGTTTGTTTGCAATGTGGGCTTGAACCGACCTAGATTCAACCCTACAGCCGGAAGCATTGTGTTTGTTTTGGACTGAAGCAGTTTCTGTAGCTCAGGTGTGCATTATGGACTTGTAATTAATAACAGAAAAAAAACAACTTGGTAGCAACTGGCAGTTAGCAACATAGGAACCGAACGAATCAAGTGCTCACATGGAGCATCAAGGAAATACATTGTCTTCTTGGTATACAACCAGCACTATGATAATGATGAAATGCTAAAGCTGCAGATGGTGATCCATGCCCATGTTGGATACTGTATTGGTCAAATGTGTTGGTGCCATAAGGAGAGAGATGAAAAAAAAAAAAACCACACTTCCTTCCTCCGCCTTTCAACCTACAGATATTTGTCCCCTGACCAATGAACAGGCTGATAGCTCCCACATGGCTTTTGTTGAAACATGCTAGTTCATTTTTTCCTGTGTGAAACCAAACTGAACCAAATCAACAATGCAACAAAGTATATAAAGTTATTCCACTGATTCAAACCACAGACTACATGTGTGAAAACCCTGGATGGGATAACAATTTTTTTCACTGTAAATATAATTTGCTTCTTCAGAGAACATCGTGAGACTCTATGCAGATGACTATAGCTGGCACACCCTAACACTCACACAAACACACACTCACTCACTCATGCTCTCCAACAGATATAAATGCATGCACACATACTGCAGGTGCAGTGCTCCATGCAGTGTCAGCAGGGCAGATTGTGTATGAGTCGGTTTATCGCTTGCGTTACAGCCCATGCATTTTTAAAGACGGGACAGGAGGACTCAGATTCACCCCACTGGGAGAGAGAGATCCTATCCTGCAGACCTGTTACATCACCATGCAGCAAGCTATGCAGGCAGAACCAAAAATAACAATATCAACAGCCTAAACAACACTGACAAATGTGCCTTTCGTACCATCCCACACATGAGAAGATGTGTGCATGCCGGTGTGTGTGTGCATTTGTCCAAATATTAGAACAAAGTGCATAGCAGAATCACAATGCAGATATAAGCATGTGGTGTGCGTGTGTGTGTGTGTGCGTGTGTGTGTGTGTGTGTGTGAGTGTGTGAGTGAGAAAGAGACAGAGAGAAGAGAGAAAAGACGAGTGTGTGAGTTTTGTAGGAGGGAATGAATCAGGGCCAAAATTCAATTTGTGACATTAGAGGCAAGACTGTATGGAAAACCCATGAGGGCAGCTGAAAATACTCCTGCTCTGCTGTCTGTCACCGAGCTTCATTAACCTCTGGCACAGAGAGGGAGTGGTGCCAACACAGCCGGGCCACAGTTACATAACCTGCTAACACCTGGCCCCGTGCCAGCACCATGGACCAGAGAGGGTGAATGGATGAGAGTAGGAATAGAGGAATGCGGGGAGAATGATGATGCAGGAGACAGAGAAGTAAGTCTGAAAATAAACAAGCTATTGATGGGGGAGAGGGTTGAAGTGAAGTGGAGAACAGATGAATAAGTCATTTCCTTACTGGCCTGATCTACTACGCAACTACCCTGAAAATATCCTATGTAGAAACCTAGTCGGGGTGTGGGTGTGTATATCACTGAAGAGCTGCCAAGAGGGTGAATCCCATCAAAGATTTTTCATTATAGTAGAGCTTTGATGCCTCCATGGTCAATTAGCGCAGCTGATCAGGGCATCGTGTTAATAGCGTCAAGGTCAGAAGTTCGATTCTCAAACAGAATATGCAATTTAAAGGTAGCAGGTGGTTATGGAAACTTTCCTTCAGCCTGGGTTCAGACCACAGAACTGGAATTAGTGACCATATCTAATCAAAACAGCACCTGTAAATGGAAGTTTGACTTGTACATTTCAAGGAAGCTGCATCACAATGTTTGATGGTGTGATGGATATCAGTGTTGGTTTGGTACACAATGCTCTGGGGACATTATGTGTTATCAAGAGGAGAAAGGAAGAGAGCAACGTGTACCATATATTGATGAGAGATTTATTGCTCATCAGGATATTTTTTACACCTGTTGACACGTATTTATAACTGCAGGAATCAAGCCAATCCAGTAATGACCCTGTAAAAGACGGATTTCTGTTGAAACATTGGTTTTTAATGAAATGCACTGGAGCTAAAGTGCACGCTGACTCCCTTCCTTTCCACTATTGTCAAGAGTATCTATGCAGCTGCAGCATCACACACCTCCTTGCTATGCCCTGGGTTAGGGCAAAGTTAAAGGTTTAAAGGTAAGGATTAACACTAGGTTAAAGGTTAAAGGTTAAAAGTTAGAGTTACAGTTAGAGGGTATGCTTAAACCCTCCTGCCCTCTTCCTGCTGGCTTGCAAAAGAGGGAAGAGTCTCAGGAGGGAGATCCTGGAGTTGGACTCTTCATTACAATATAGCAACTTAGAAAAATTACAGCACGTGCTATTTCAGCAGTGCAGAGCCCTAAAAGCACTGCAGAAGAGAAATGCTGTGTGCACTCATACAGCAGGTGTGGTACAACTCACTTAAGCAGGGGTAGCTTGGTGATTTTCTAACTGGTCAGTCAAAAACATAAAAAAGAATTTGGACCAAATTCTTTGAGACTGTAACTGTGATTATGTACTCTAAATAAACTTGAATTTGAACTCGACCATTTATAGCAAAAATGCTTTTACAGTTGTATTTGGTCTTAAAGGCTCCTGAAGAATCTGCAAGGAGCTCAAAAAGTCCCCCCAAGACATAATAGACTTGTGCAGATGATAGCAGGAGGAGTTGGGGGAGACAGAGGCAGTTTTTTTTTTTTTTTTTTTTTTTTTTTTTTTTTTATCTCTGTCAGGCAGTAGCTTGGAGGGGAACATGCATTGAGTCATGTGTATCTGTCTGTGTGCTGCATCTGTCCACAGTTAATCTCACACACTACTTCCATCAGCCTAATATTTTTGTTGCACAATTATGAAGGCATGATGATGACAGTGATTCAAAACCTTTGAAAAACTGTTTAACACCACAATTGAGTGCCAACTCCCCACTCTTAACCATTCCACTACTCATACACGCTGGACAAACAGGTGTGTCTGTGGTTCCTGTTTGCCACCCACATGCCCCCCTACACACCTGGCACAGATCTACACTCATGTTTGACATGTTTGAATGTGATTGGTGATTGGAGGAGCTAGCTGACACAGATCAGCTGTTAGATGGGACAGCTGATGCTGATCAGCTGGTTGCGTGCATGACTTCAGTGGTCTGCCTGAACAAATATGTTGTTTTATTGGTGACCACAAGACCACATGAGTTAAACAAAATATTTTGTTCAGTGACTCTTAGTTCCAACAAAACTGTGCTGCCAGAGCATTTTGGTTCAGGTTCTGTTCAGCTGTATTGTCCTGGAAAGGCGATGACCCTGCCTTCCAATACCCATACTACCATACTATTTAGTATGGAAAAAAAGATTTAGTATGTCCCAATACATAGTATGTCAGATGCAGTATGCCAAGAGTACCAGGATGTTCTACTACATCCAGTCAGATTTCGCAGTATGGATTTCAGCATGCTTGTGCATGCAGTGACAGCAGAAGAGACAGGAAGACAGAAGATAAGAAATATGACAGACGACAGCGACGGCGGCGGAAGCGAGCAAGAGGGTCGGACTTCAGGGATGATATATGTCGTGTGTCCCAATAGTATGCATTCGCATGCATATTTCATACTAAACTACATACTTTGTAACGGCAGCTGCAGTACATACTAAAAGTAAAAAGTAGAAGTATGCAATTTGGAACGCAGGGCAGGAGCACAGACAAACTGAGGTGAGGAGGAGAGACAATGAGTCACAGGTTGATCACAGGGATTCAGCAGGTTGAGGGACATACCACGTACCTACAATGATGTGGGTGAAAATCTGTCTCACTGCCTTTGCTGCAGGTGATAATGCCTCTCTTTCTCACCTCTCCTGTCACTATTCACTGCTTAACACTGTTAAAGCTGAAATGAAATCAAACTAATCTGAAAAAAAGTGAAGTCATGTTTTTACTCGGGTCTCAGTCCAAGGACGAAACTCAGTGCAGTTCCCGTCTCCAGCTCTGGATTTCATCTGGCCTGCTGTAATGAGTTTTTTGTGTGTTTGTGTATGCCCTTATGTGTCTGTGCGTGCATCTGTGTGTGTGAGTGTGTGAGTGTGTATAAACTCCATTACCCACGGCTTCCTTTGATGGGGTGAGTCATCCTTATCCAGTGAACACACACACACACACACACAGTTTTGGAACAGAACTGCGAGACTGTCAGGTGTGATGGATTGAAACGGCTCTGTCCAGATGCACTGCAACGCTGAGAGCTGCCAAGCGCACCTCTCGATCACTATCAGCTCTGTAAGTGCCACCACCTACAACTGTCACCATCTTCATCACCGTAATTATTGTTAGCCACAGCACCGGCTATTTAAGATGCTATCTAATGATTCTGTCAGTGAGCACAACACTGAGATAATTTCTAGTGCTTTTTAAAACTTTATGGAGGATTAGGAGCCAGAAGAGTGTAGCTGGCAGTTTGGGTAAAAATGAGATCTGTATATGAAGTGAAAACTTTTATGGTAATCCATTTTGTAGCGTTTCTTTTTATGTGTGTTTATTTATGTGACAACATTATCATTCTGAGACATTTAAGATCAAATAAATATTATTAAAAGATGTACTGTGTACACAAGAAGTATTTGCAACAGTTGATTAAAGATCTACTTTTTGTTTTGGACTGTAAAAACCTTCCTCCCCTCTGGTGCCAAGCTGTTGTTGTGTCTCCAAGCCTTGTGTGGGACATGACTGCTTAAAAACTGACATAAAAAATTAGCTGTTACTCCCAAGTATTTTTCCACTGCTGTGCACGTTGTAGCTGATTTATTTTAGCTATGCAAATATCAGGAAGTGGTGATTTGTGACTTGAATTATAACCGAGCTGTTTCCTTTTTGAGCTGGTCACAACTGGCTGCAAATGGCAAGCTGATGCACACATGCGCGTCCTCTTGCATGCAAAAATCTCCGCTTTCAGATCAGTATTATCAAGTATATCATGTTAATACATGATGTTTTGAATGAGGAACCCTCATTCATTGGGCTAAGGTGTCACATCTTGGTTTTTATCACGCACCTAAATTACAATACTGATCTTTGACCAACCGTGTTGTCACAAAAAAAAAAACAAATACAACATACAAAAAACAGGCTTACAAAAATACCAGCCTAACATAAACTGTTTACTGAATTCTGCACTTGCTACCATCTGAGCTTCTTGCTGTGATCACAGAGTTAACTGTGCAGATGTGATCAACACTTGCTGTGTGCTTTTAGAAGCCACCGTTTTTGTTTTTCATTTTGGGAGCAGTGTCCCAACAGCGTGGCCTTTTTACCTTACACTTAATTATCATTAATTGCCGTCGCAATTGCAAGTTTACACGAGAAAACCCAGCGAATGGTTTTGATCTCACCCTGTGGTTTCGTTTTAATTTGTTTGCCAAAACCGTTACTACAGCAACCAGGTAAACAGGTATGGTGTGCTGTGACCATACCTGACACCACGAATGCAAAAAGACACACATACACACTCAAAGAGAGCTTGTGTTTGTTGTGTAAAAGCCTCGTCCTAATAATGGTAATGGGTAAGGGACATGCCCATCAGATGACACCTTCAACTCTCCCCTCCTGGTGCCGGTTGATGTCATTGCATTAGGCACACATACACACACTGACACTTAACACTAATGTCCTCTCTCAACATTTTCTCAGTCTTCAGTTCTCTCTCTCTCTCTCTCTCTCTATTTTCCAGTTGGCAAGTTTTTCTTCCATTTCCCTCCATCCCCACATTTTGGAAACTCTGCGGGCAAAACCATGACTGACTATTCCTGGACTTTCCACCTCTGACTGTCGGCGTCTCTCTGCGGAGTAAGGGGGAAAAGTCAGGGCCTTTGTTAAATAAACACTTGGCAGTTCAGTTTCCCGTCCGTGCTCTCAGCTCTGTAGGGTGTGAGCGGGAGGGACGGCACAGGAAGGAAATGAGCGCCTGAACAGCCTGGAACGGAGCCAGAGCAGGGAAGCGGTTCAGGTGACTTATGGGAATAGGAGATTACGGGCAGTGTTGTGTGTTTTTGGCAAAGGGAGCACCTTGGTTTGGCCAAGGACGCAGCATGAAACATAATACATCTCCTCCCAGGCAAAACAACGAGAAAAGACGAAGTGAGAAATGCAAAATAAATTGCCGTCAGCCACATGCATAATCACAAGCATGAATGCGTTTACACAGCTAGAGTTTGTTAATCCAAATGATATATAATGTTAGCAGAACAGAGTGACTTGTTATTTGAACCATTATTGTATCGTGACACACCTGAATAACCCCAGCATTAACAACTGACCTGCGGTGAAATGATGACATCACGGGGGAGAGGTGGTGTGTGTGTGTGTGTGTGTGTGTGTGTGTGTGTGTGTGTATGCAAGGAATAAACCAGGTCAAAGTGATTACCTTCCGCTTAGTTTGAGTTGGCTTTAGGTGCACTGGCTCTACCAAAGAAAAATTTGAAAAGAGCGTCATGGCAGCTCGCACTCATAGTGTGAGCCTCTGTGATGTGTCTTCCTAGGAATTAACTGGCTGAGATTAAATGGTGAAAAATCAGGCATGGTGGACCAGATTAGGATGGGTCAATAGATCACAGAGTGGATTCTATAAAGATCTGAGTTTGACTGGGTCCAGTGGCCCTCTGGCTTTTCAAAAGGGCCCTAAAATAAGCAGTCAAACTCAACACACAAACACATATGTAATGCACATATTCACAATATGTCCCACACACACACACACACACACACACAAATTCACACATACACAGACCATACAGAGCTTTTGACAAAAAAAAACAGGGGTGCTGAGAGTTGTGTAAAACTTCATTATTTCCTCCTATAGGATACATGCTACGTATTAATGAGCTACGTTTTATTTCTCACACTAATTTCTTTTTGCTCTGATGACTCAGTGCTCTGAATGGCAGCACTTTGTTTGTTTTCAAATTAGTTGTTCTAATAATGAATGGGTGGGGGAAAAGAGACTGAACCTTCAAGGTGAGAGGCGCGTCATGGTAATATTTTGTAGATGAGAGAGACGGAGAGAGAGAGGGGACAGAAATAGGTAGCTTGACCTGGCCTTAAAAATACTTTTTTTTGCCTGTTATGTAACACTCTATTATATCCCTTAATGGGGCCTGGCTAATATATAGCACTTTATACAACATGACCGATATAAACACAGAGATTTAAAAAAAGAATACAGTCAAGTATGTAGACCAATAAGGGCTGCTTAAAGAAGAAGAAATATGTAGTTTGATGAAGTCACTGGACATATGCAGCATTTCTATGTAGCGTTTTTTTGCACCATTAGCAGATATTAGTAGATAGTGTGTGTGTGTGTGTGTGTGTGTGTGTGTGTGTGTGTGTGTGTGTGTGTGTGTGTGTGTGTGTGCGTGCGTAAGT
>OMLB01055482.1:0-27500 GCA_900302555.1 Myripristis jacobus
GAAGAGAGAATCAGCATCTCTCCACTGATTGGCTGACTGTTTTCTGAGTGACATATGGTCGGGCCAATCACAGGCAAGTAACTGAAACCTACGTTGCTCAATGGTGCTCAATGGTACTCACCGGTAAACGGGAATTATCATCTTATATACACTCACCTAAAGGATTATTAGGAACACCATACTCATACCGTGTTTGACCCCCTTTCGCCTTCAGAACTGCCTTAATTCTTCGTGGCATTGATTCAACAAGGTGCTGGAAGCATTCTTTAGAAATGTTGGCCCATATTGATAGCATAGCGTCTTGCAGTTGATGGAGATTTGTGGGATGCATATCCAAAGAAATGAGTAAGTGTTGATTTGCATCCAGGTTACTACATTGTCCATATTCTTGTCTGTGAGTTTAAAGTGTTTTTTTTTTGTTGTTGTTTGTTTGTTTGTTTTTTCTTTCAGAAAAAAAGAGACAGCTGCCCTTGTGGCTCAGTTAACTAAGGTGCAACATGTACTCACATATCTGCAGGAACCAGGCAATAGAGGGAAAACAAAGAATCTTAAAAAAGGATGAAGAAGAAGGAGAAGACAACTTGCATTTTTACTTAGAGTATGAATCTTTGCCCAGTAGGACCAAATGTCTGTCTGTTCAGTCTTTTGCCAAATGCTCTATTTGCAAACTTTAACAAAGCCCTTCATCTAAATGCTGGTCTAGTCCAATTTATTTAAACAGTGAAAACATGACTGGGTTAGCTCTGCTCAGTGGAGAGAGTACCATGTTCTGTACAAAATGATTCACAAAATCTCCATCAAAGTGAAATCTAAGCTTGAAATTACTATTCAGTGAGAGAGGAGGAATAATTTGTACAGTGAGCTGCTGCTTGACTGAACTGAGAGCCTCAGTCCTTTGGCCCTCCTGCAGACTACTGATCCAGGCTGGGGGGGTCACCACTGTCAGTTACAGATGAGGGTGTGATCAACTAATTACAGTTACATTACAATAGAACTTTATTGGTCCCCAAAGGACTATTTGATTTATTGGGCATCAGAAAGACAGATACACACTGTCACACACACGAGACAATGAAAAGCTACAGAACATTACCAAATGAAAATTATCGTATGAGTTTGAAATGAAAGATTACAATACTTTCTTGTGTAGTAGGCTAAAAGCAGGCTATTATTAATTGCTCATCTTATTTATACTTAAGTATGCCTGATACACATAGCTTCATTTTCAATTATGTCCATTACAGAGTACAGGTTTAGTTGACTCTATAAGCACTATAAGCACTGGCCTGCTGTAAACTGTCCAAATGTGGAGCCTTTCACAGTGTATGGTCAGTCAGCAGAGAAGAGAAGAGTAATATACCGTTATGTTTTGAGTTATTTTTTTCAGTAAAATATGAAGTTTGTACTCTCAGCCTTTTACAGTATAGACACAATCACATCTTACAATGCTGTCCTTTGTAAAATGCAACCCAATCACTTGTCTTTTACTTTAATATTTCTGTGAACTATTTTATAACTTTACATAAACATTTATAAATCCATTGACCCACTTTCCTTTAAAATACTCAGTACTCTGTCAGTTGGACAGTTATTTGAGCCAAAAGTTTTGGCTCACAGCTCTGAGGCTGGACTATAACACAGCGCTGACACCAATATTCAGACTTTCTCCATGCCAGTTAAGTCATTAAGTACTGACTGTAGGTGCTAGTAGCGAAATATCACATGGTTCCTCCAGCAGCCCCATTGCTTGTGAGGTTCCTTGAGGAACCTTCTTTATTTAAGGGGGTTCTTTAACGATCCATAAAATTCTTTATCAGGTTTCTTTCTGAACGATGCAAAAAAACGAGGCTCTCAGAAGAAAGCTACAGTTTTTATACACTTTTATGTAATTTTGTGTTCTGTATTTTATTGATCTTGCAAAAGTTTGATATGTAACCCCAGGCCTATGGTTAAGGTGATTTGTGAAGTGGGTAATGTTATCTCATAGAGGATGTAAGGATTTTGCTAAATTGAATGTCCTGATTAAACAGTAAATTCTACTGCCTTTTCCCCAGAATACCACACCTAAAGCTAGGAGAGATATATTTTAAATGTCATCTGGAAACCTATTTATTTATTTAATTGTTTATTTTTTACTTTGCTTTTTTGAATGTTTTATATTTTATTATTTTGACCTATTTTTTTCTTTATTTTACTGTCTCTTACATATTTTATCATTGATTTATTTTAGTGGCAATGCTACTGTCTTTTCTGTTTGAATTTGTTTCAATTTGTGTGGCTTTTTTGTATCTTTTTTTTCTTCATTTTATTGTAAAGTACTCAAAGTTGTATTCTATATATGAAATGTGCTTTATAAATAAAATTTATTTTTTTTTTTATTGTTTTTTGTTGTTACTAAATTTAATATTAATTTTAATAAACCAAATAAAGGATTTCGTTGAGAATGTTGGTTTCTTGTAGTTTATTTATTTATTGTTTGTTTGTTTGTTTGTTTGTTTGTCAAAGCTCAAGGAAATCCTAGGGATCCCACTCGGGGGCGATAAACTACATAGCCCATAATGCAATCGGAGATAATGCGCATCAACTTCCGGTTAGCCGGGTTAAAACAGCTGAAATGTTTTCTTTTTGCAGTCAACTCCTCCAAGATTAGCTGAGCTTGTCTAAAAAGCATTCTGTTTGTATATATTTTGGCAGCAGCACTTTATAATGGACGCTTTGCACAGACACCGCTCTCTTTACAAGGGGACGACTCCGCCGTGGAAGGAAGCCTACCGCAAAGTGAGAAGAGTTGATATAAAGTTAGCCAGTTAGCTAGTTAGCATGTCACGTTCATGCTGTGAGCAACTGCAAACACTAAATGATGTTTTGTTTGTTTACAGCGCTGCGTCGACAGGCTGAAAAACAGCCGGTCGCGTTTGCTGGAGAAATATCGTCAAATGGGCGAGAGCCAGCAGCGGTGCGGCTCCACGGCCTCCATCATTGTGCAGGAGGTGATGGAGGAGGAGTGGAGCGCCCTGCAGTCCGAGGACCGCGGCCTGCCTTCCCTGTGGCGGCCGGAGGCCATGGCAGAGGTCGGTGTCTCACTCAGCACAGAGACTGCTGCCTCTCACTGGCTTCAGCGGGGGGAAGAGGGTTACTGAAGTAGAAGTACTAGTGCTGTAAAAATGTACTGAAGTAGAAGTAAAAAGTAGCTCATTTAAAATGCACTTGGAGTGAAAATTACTGAGTGACTTTTTCAAAACCGTAACCGTGAGGTGTGATCTTTTCCAGTTGAGAGTACAAGGTTCAGATTAGTTACTTTAAAACTGAGTTGTGCAGAATTGCTAACGCCTAATTGAAGTGAAGTTTGGAAATGACAAAAAGTGCACCAATGAAGAAGAAGCAGATTCCTCTTCCCGTCTTTGCCGACTGGGCTTTTATTGTGAAAGGTTCCACAGTCTGTCATTATCATTCGTTCCCTGAAATGGATATGATTTTAAAATGTAGTGAAGCACAAAACCCAAGAAAAAATGTACTAAAGTTAAACAAAAAGTACCAACTTTAAAAATACTCACAAAGGTTTAAGTTAAGAAAAAAAAAAAATTCAAATACAGCCACATGAGTAAATGTAATTAATAACTTCCACCTCTGATTTTCTTTCTCTTCTTCTCTTGGTTCCGCTCTGAAAGACTTTCTCTTACGTGAGCTTTATTTTGTAGATTTGTGTTCAGTTCAGTTCAGAACAGAAACAGAACATACACCTTGGCACCAATACTCAGGCTCTCCACCAGAAACTGTCACTTTTTTTTTTACGAATGTTTTTCAGTAAGTTGTCAGAGGCAACAGTATCTAAACAAATCAGATTGCATCCTCATTGTCTTTACAGATGTTCAGTGTCATGGGGGAGTATGATGAGCTGGCAGTGCTGGAGGAAATCCAGCAGGAGCTCATGGCTCAAGGTAACACATTTCTGTATCATTTTCTGAAACCAGACAGTTTCCCCAGCCAGCCTCCTTGTTAGAGGAAATCAATATGGCAGTTATACCGTTACAGATATTAGTATTGGAAATGAAGATGCTTGGGGTGTGTGAGTTGTTTCCTGACGCACATGCTTTCTTCTTGCTGTAGAGCTGTCCATTATTGCGGAGTATGAGAGGAATCAGCAGTTTGAGGAGCAGTACATATCATCTGTTGTTGAAGGGATGGAAGAGCAGGAGATGCAAATTATTTGCCCCATATGTCACATGTGAGTCTGGATCTAAAGATAAATTGACAAATTCATTATGCGAAATTATGTTAAATTAATTAGACCTGGCAAAACCAATTATCCATAGGCTAGAAGTCTAGGAAAAACTACCAGATTTGCACTGTAGCTGTGTTATGTTTAGCAAACATGCAGTCAAAAAGGTTGACATGAAAAGCAGAATTCTTCAAGAAAGATGGAAAGCACCTGTTATTTTAGTTTATTCTAGGAGGTAAATAGCAAACCTGAATGTTATATATTTGTTGCATTTCTCTCTTTTGCCTTATGTAATTCTACATTATCTGTTATTTTCATGAGCCAATATGCAGCTTCTCATTGGTTGGTAGTGGGAGGCTAGAAACTGATTGATTTAAAATAATAAATGAGATAGTAGCTGACAATATCCATGTGTCAACTCAGGTCATATTGACATTAACAAAAAAATAATTTGGCTCCTGTGAAGGTCTCATTTGATTTTTACTGCAATCTAAGGTTAACCTATAAAGATATTCAAAACCAGCGAACGCAGCTGAAAATGTTGATTGTTATAGACATGAGCCACACTGTAAATTCTGTGGTTGTTAGACATTGCTTATTCAGGGAATTTGATAGCAAACATGTTCATTGCTCAGCTTTACTTACCACTTACCTGCTCATTTCCTGCAGGAACAACTTGAACATCAACAGCCATTTCACCTCCTGCCCCTGCGGACTCTACATCAACACAAGGGTTTGTTAGAAACTTCCTCGTCTCTAAAATGGCAGATAAATGAGGGCAATTGCTTCTATGTTGTGTTTAAAAAGATTTAGAAATAATTTTGGTGTCATCAAATTTGCTCAACCAGTGAAGGTGAAGTCATTAAAACATATGTAATTGTATGTAATGCCTGCAGCCCATTTTAATTCAAACACTGATGATAGAGCGTGTGTGTTATGCCTTATTTTTTTCAGCAACGGAATATCACTCCCGAGGTGCTGCGTTGTCTTCTGGAGTCCAGAGTCTCGGAGCACATGGAGGAATGTCTGCACAACCCTGTCTTCTGTGCAGCTGCCAGCACCGACGGCTCTCCCAGCCTCATGATAAGCTGCAAGGTGCGACTCAAACTCTGTAAAGTCACTCGCTACATGTGGCCCAGAACTGTAGCATTAAAGTGGTAATCTGCAAAGTTGTTTTGTTTTTGATAACATCTTTGGTGCAGTCATTTGTATTATAATATCACAACACTGCAGCCATGAAAGAACAGCGTCCCATTTCTGAATTCTCAGTCTTGATATAATAGGTGATAAATATGATCTGATCATGATCATTGTATTCCTTGCTAGTACAAATGCTTATTGCTTTTAACATGTTCATTGTGTGATGAAGCTGCTTTGCGTTTTTGTTTCAGGCGTGTGACTACCTGTCCATCGTTCTTTGAAAAACAGATGCTGCTGTTGTGGGTGGTTTGTCTTGTTTTCAAGTGTTTTTATGTTTTGTCAAATAAAGGATATTTTTTTAATATTTGATGTGTAGATATTGTCTTTTGTCATTTTCTACTGCTCATGTCATTACACTGTCACAATATCTGGTTGAAAATAAATTAACAAATGCTAGCAAATTGGCTGGAATATGCACTTTACATTCACTGATATGGGTCATTTACAATCACTTCAACTGAGATTAGACATGAAGAAAAATGAAGGGCAAGATTGTATCTTTATATATCACTGAATGTTTTAATGTTTTGTAGACAGGTTACACTTACACCCTGTTGGACAACAGCAGTTAATGACAGTTTCTCTATACAACATAAATTCTGAATTGGTTTTTACATACACAAGCAAGACCAATGTACTTATATAGCAGAATGTGCCTTACAAGTATATTGAAAAGAAACAAGAATGATTCACAGCAAATGAAAGATTGAAATCATAAATTACAAATATAAAATTGATGTAAAATGGGTATAAAACAATGTACAGAATAAGATTCAACATAAAATACAGAGCAGAAATGAACGGCCTTAGGCAAATGGAAGTGTTTATCCTCGTTTTTAGTGCTGTTTTACAAAGCAATCATGAATGGCTGGTTAGGAATTGAAAGACAAGATTATTGCTATTCAGACTGAACTAATGTCAAGTACTGTAAGTGCAAAATGTAGCGTTGAGTTGAATCCTTTGTTTATTGAAATCTCTTGAACTGGAACTGCTCTTTAGGCAGAGATGTGGCTTTGCTGTTTATGTACTGAAAATTGTAGGCTTATAAAAATTGTTCCCAAGTAACAATGAATTTGCAGCAGGATAAAGCAATTATAATTAAGTACAGGGCATCAAGACGAGCAACCTCAGTAAGGTCTTTGTGATAATATGCCTCTAAAAAGCATATTGAGATTATCAGAGAACTGTCCAGTGCAATACTGTGTTGCCTTAATTGTTCATCCCTGTCAGGCACATGGCTGGATGTACTGTGTTGACCCAGGTCTCAAATACCCAGAGCTGTGTTTTTTAACCATTCCCATTAAAACCAGCATTCTTGAAAGGTTATTTAGCTGGTACATAGTAGCTGCCATGAAATCAATTGATTGCCTAAGAATCAGAGAGCTCATGTGTTACCATGGCAACTGCAGTTGAATGAACATTGCAGTGACAGCTGTGATGCTCATTTTAATTTTAGGTTGCATGTACTGTATGGTCACAACAATATTCATTTACATGAGAACAATATTAAAACTCTGTGGAGCCATGTAAGGTATGAAGGACATTAGCATTATACATTGGGAAGTATCCCTTATATCCACTTCCTCAGTGCTATAGGAAATAAGTAGCAGAGTGTGTGTCTGTCTCATTTTGCGGGGGTATTTACTGTTCCCTGGAGACTGTGAATATACACTCCTGATCAAAATTTTAAGACCAGTTGAAAAATTGCAAGAATTTACATTTTGCAGGCCTCAGCCACTTTAAGAACTTGGACATTGAGAGCAGGAGCAGGTAAACACCCCTGTGACTCTGAGGAAGTTGATGAATGTACCTGGAAGACAAATTAGAGGGATCACTGTGTGTGTTTTCATTCAGAAGGCCAAGGGCAGCTTCACCAACACAGCAGCCAGCCATCATACTGGTGAAGCCTGCGCCAGTCAGGGAGGACATGCAGGCTGATGCAGCCTCCAAACAAACACCCTGGTACCATGAATTTCTCTGGTCACTGCATCATCCTTCAGAGAGTTAGGCCTTCCTGAGAGCAGATCACAGAGTACTGTATGTGCACTTATGTGGGAAAAATGAATGGATCCATTCAGACAAAAATATATTTCAGTCTAGACTTCCCATGATGCACTGAGCTCTCTGTCTCTCCTCTCCATCCTTAAGCTTTCATAGCTTCCATTAATGAAAGTTGCTAACGCTACATCTTCTCTCTCCTGCAGTGTTTTCTCTCTTCTCTCCTCTTCTGCTCGTTCTGCAGGTTTTTCTGCCTCTGGAGCTGCAGAGTCTGGATCTGTGACTGCAGGCCACCTGCTGCCCCGGATCCTTCCACAGTTACTGTTCCAAGTATTATTAGTCCTGTATTATTCAGTCCTACTATGATTAGTCTTTTTATTTTTAGTCCTATCATTATTATTAGTAGTAGTAGTAGTAGGAGTAGTAGTGTTGCATTGTACTTTGTTGTCTTTCCTCTCTCTCTCTCTCTCTCTCTCTCTCTCTCTCTCTCTCTCTCTCTCTCTTTCTTTCTCATCCCAACCGGTCAAGGCAGCTGGCCGC
Organism: Myripristis jacobus; assembly: GCA_900302555.1. Taxonomy (NCBI): domain Eukaryota; kingdom Metazoa; phylum Chordata; class Actinopteri; order Holocentriformes; family Holocentridae; genus Myripristis; species Myripristis jacobus. The sequence continues at coordinate 7,958 of OMLB01055482.1, forward strand.
CCACCCAGAGCCAGGTTCTGCTTGAGGTTTTTTTTCCCTGTTAAAGGTTTTTTTTCCTTGTCACTGTCACCAATGTTTGCTCATGGAGGAGATTTTGGTTGAAGGGACGAGTCAAAATCTGTTGGGTCTCTGTAAAGTGCCTTGAGAGAACTTTTGTTATGATTTGGTACCATACAAATAAAACTGAATTGAATTGAATTGAATTGTGGATGTCTTGGTGTTCATGGTGTTTAACGTCTGCAGTCTGCTACTGTCTGGTCAGTGTTAGCTGCAATTTCACACGTTTTGGGTGGACTGATGATGCAAAGATCACAGGATTACATTAATTACAGTACATCCCCACAGTTTCAGGTTCTTCCATTCCTCCCTGGCTATTCCCCTTGCCAAGTGTAGACCTCAACATATAGCAGGGGTTAAAGGACAAGATGGCTCCAAAGATCTTCATAGAGGGCATGCAGGTGCAGCAGTATAAATCCAGTAAGTGAGTCACATATTAAGGAAAAGGCATCTGACCATTTGTCTGTATACACCACAGAGCTTTTAGTAATAATACTAGCTCTGTAGTAGATAGAAATAATAACACCATTATTGCATCTGACAACTTTTTAGCATTAACAACCATTCGATCTGGCAGATCATCAAGTAAAACAGATATTGTCCATGACATATCCCGGATGAAAATTAAGGGCATATGTGTATGCTACCCTTTGGTCCTTACTTATTTTGGTGTGGAGGGAAATGAGCAGGGGCATATTCTGCAAAACAAACACTCAGAATTCAGCATGTAAACCTACAGGATCCATTAAGCAGAGCTGAAGCTAAAACGCTCAGCAGAACATATGCACAATCAGTATGACAGGAGTATTGGGAAGATAGGGAAACTGGAAGACATCTCTAGAATATATAAAGATATGTTAGTGCTGTGAAGATGGTGGGCTGGAAACGAAGGCAAAATTGACCTGTGATTCGGGTCTCAACTATAATATAAAATAGGCAAGCACCCAACCAGAAAATGCATACTCTGCAGCTAACCAGAAACAGTCAAAGATGCACAAAAATAAGATTCGCTATAGAGAATACAATATCAAGAGAAATCACCTTCTTCGGTCACTATGGAAGGCAAAATACCATGACTTTTCATTGTCAGGTCTCTTGGAGAAAACAGCAGGCAAGACATACTGTGACATTATTAGCCGACGTTAAAAGAATCTAGTTTATTTTTCTTTGTTTGTTTGTTTCTTTCCTCCCTTCCTTGTGTCTGTCTTTTCCCACCTACTCGCTTGTTCCCATTCCAGTCCAGTTGGCGGCGGTAATGCGCGTCTCAACTGCTTTGCCAACCGCCAATAAACACTAAAGAAGAAGAAAAAGAAAGAAGAGGAGCCAGGCAGAGGAAAGATGGCAGCCGCGGCAGTGGCTGAATTTCAGAGAGCACAGTCTCTTCTCGGAACAGACCGGAATGCCTCTATTGATATTCTACATTCAATAGGTAAATACACTCAGCAGCGACTCGTGGCAGAGAAACGAGTTTTGCCGCGCAGACTGTCTCAAACCTCTCCCTCTGAAATTGAGCGGTTGAGGTGGCTAGCCAGTGTTGCTATTAGCCAGTTAGCAGCTAAGCTAGCTAGCTAGCCCGGCGCTGGCCCGTCTCTTTCTCCTTGCTTGCACAGTGAGTCAGCAGCAGTGGGCTAGCCTGCTAGCAGCGCACCGGCTAGCCAGACAAGCTAACGTTACCTAGCCTGGCTCATTCATTTTCAGGATATTGGGTGACAGTTGGCTAGCACACGTTAGCATGCAGGAAGTGTCGTTAGCGGCTACTCCTCGTCTTGTCAGGCCGACTGACAAGGAAATGAATGTTAATATTAGGTCGCTATCAGCCATTAACTCCTGTGGCAGTAATTCTAGCTAATGCGCCACATGATAGGACTCTTCACTCTTGTTAATGATCAGCTAGCTAGGTGTCATCAGCGCATATTGTTTTATTTGACAAGTCCAATAATTCATCTCTTTCGCCAGCCACTTGGCTGTTTGCCATCCACCCCAGCCTAGCCTTGAGATAACTTGATTTTTACTCTTGTTTCCTACTAGAGAAAGTGTGAGTGAGTGAGTGAGAGAGTAAAAGAGAAGAGGGAGAATAAGAAAGTAAAGCATCAGCATTTGTCAGTGTTTATATGTCGCTGTGATTCCTGTCTATAAGGATCTAATGACCAGCTAATGTCTTGGTGTGTGCTTGTTTTAGTGAAGCGGGACATTCAGGAGAGTGATGAGGAGGCGGTGCGTGTCAAAGAGCAGAGCATCCTGGAGCTGGGTGGCCTGCTTGCCAAAACAGGACAGGCGGCAGGTAACATCATGTAATATCTCAAATTTCAATTGGATCTGGGCTGACATGAGTAGGTGCCTCTAACTATTCAACAGTTTTATGGGGTCACTCCAGATTCAAATGTGAAAGCTGCTGTTTTAAATATAAGCTTTATCAGGTCCTAACTTGACCCCCCAACCCAAGTTATTGTGACTTATGCTGATGCTGTTCAACTCTGACAATGGCATTGTTTATGCCACTTACTGAATGAAATACAGTTGGACATAATAATCACATTCTTCCATGTTAAGCCTCATTCTAAGCTACTTTTAACTTATTTGGCTGCAAGATGACAATGACAGGAAAACGAGATGTCCTTGCCAAAGTACATACAGTAGGTTCTTCAGCCACTGGGCAGGATAGCAACCATCAACATAAATTTCTGCTGTGGCTGGTATGTTTGACTATCATTCTTATGATTATGGAAGGTCACCAACTACCTTTGAAGACCTCTTCTGTTTTAAAAACATACTCAGTGTGTTCAGTAGATCAGAAAAAAACATGACATGTGAAAGAGACCGGCACTTTAAGAGTGTTGGTCCTGTGAAATGTGCCTCTGAGTCATGTTGCAAAGTTGACTCAACTTTGTCCGAGCTGGTTGTAACCTCTCACTGAATAGTCATTCTAAAATGTTTATATGTTGGCCTGGGCAAGATACTGATATTATATCAATATTATGATAGGAGACTATATATTGCCTGGAATTTTGGATGTCACAATATGGTGATATATGGTGTACTGTAAGTATTGTCTTCTGGTCTTAAAGGCTGCATTACAGTAAAGGGATGTGATCATACTGTTGTAGCTGCTTGGTTATGTGCTTCTACCAGGTTTGTCATCATATCCACAATACTAATGACTGTTTATCAAAAAATCTTCTGTGTAAATATCTGAAAACACCAAAAGATCTTTTTCACACATAGAACTCAGTTTGATATGGAAATAGTAGTGTCAACACAGGCTACTAATGAACAAAACTTTAATTCATGTCATTAGTAACTCCAGTGTTTACCCTGCTATTTCAGGTCAAAAGTGCTTCTGTGAAAAAGGTCTGTTGTCATCCATATAATATCGCCACAATATTGACAACGAGGCATGCACTGCAAGATGGTGGCAATATTTGATTTTGTTCAAGTCACACTATGTGTGTATGTGCTTTGTGTCACATTACAGCACAGAAACTAAAATTGACAGATGCTCATAGCTAGAGACAGCTGTCCACACTGTTCCATTTGCACAAAATATCCAAGTGACATATTTACTTGGAGATTTTTTTTAATGAACCATGGTGGGAAATGCATTGAAGTTTTGAACTAGCCATGAAAAAAAGCTTTTAAAAAAAATTGCCTGAAGAGCGCCTAGTAACTGTAATTTCCTAACCTACAGCGAATATTCAACCCTTTTCCCTCCGTGCTGTGCCCCTTTCTACCCTTCTGTCAGAGCTTGGGGGTCTGCTGAAGTATGTGCGCCCGTTCCTCAACTCCATCTCCAAGGCCAAGGCGGCCCGGCTGGTCCGCTCCCTGCTTGACCTCTTTCTGGACATGGAGGCTGCCACAGGTCAAGAGGTGGAGCTCTGTCTTGAGTGTATAGAGTGGGCCAAGGCTGAGAAGAGGACCTTCCTTAGACAGGCGCTGGAGGTGAGATTCAGCGAGGAGTAGTCTGATGATGAGGAGCTCTTTTTTTCAGTAGAAGGAAGGCCTGTGTATAGGGGGTTCTCAGGGCTCATTCACATCAAGCATGTTTGGACTTCCTTGACCTCTGGAGCGTTTACTTATTTTGTTCAGTTGGTTTGGGCATGCAGGGGCAAAGCCATTCAGATTGTGTCACAACAGTGTGCCCCCAAGTGTGTCGTGTGTGTGTTGTGAGTACTCAAGCGTTGTTGAATGACAATAAATATGAAGCTGAACACGAGCAAATAACCAACACACCAGAAAATGTGAGTCCTGTTTCAAGCAAACTGTGATGCAGTTTGTTAGGATTGAGAACGTAATCTGAACCAACTAAAGGAAACAACCCCAAACTGCAAGGTGTTATGGGTATGAGGAGGCAGATGTTGATGTGTGATTGCAAAAGGCACTCAAGTTTGGAGAGTCTAGTGTAACAAAATAAAAAAAGCAAGGGAGTGATGTTCATATTTAGCTATTTCTTGACAGTATGAACAAATTTTTCACATGGTAATTAGGCATCAGGAGTCTCGGCAAACCACCTCTGCTCTGGTTTGGGCCAAAGAAAATAAAACCTGCAGGTATGATCACACCCTAAGGTGAGAAGAAGAACTTTCACAGACAGGCAGTGCAAATGAACTGTAGTGATGAGGAGGAGGATCAGAAGCTCTTTTGGAGTGTGTGGAGTGAGCCAAGGCCAACCCACCGGTAGATTCCACTTCTCAGTGTGTAACCAACAAATTTGGGCACTGATGAAAAAAGAGTGAGTATGCCCAGTCAGTCTTACCTGGAGTAAGTAAAAGGTTAGGCCGATATCTTTGCTTACACTGTGCCAAAATCAAGAAGAGGAACCTCTTCAGACTGGTACAAGCCTAAGGCATGTTTGTTTATAGATAAATATGGTTCATTGGTAAAGGAGCAAGCAAGTGACTAGTTTGTTACAGATTCATCAGAGGAGGAAGAGGAGCCTCTGTTTGCATGCTTCAGCACTGCTGGCTGCTTAATATGTGGCTTCCTTTCAGTTTGAATCAGCTCTGTGTCTCTTATAAGATGGCCACCCACATGAAGACAAGGTGAAGGAAAGAAATAACAATTGTTGTGCAGCAGGCTTACTCTTCCATTCATTCTGTATGTAGCCCAACCAGTGCACAACAAAGGGCATCTAACCTCCGGCTGCTCCAGCAGAGCTGCTTATTAGCTAATTGTTGAAGATTGGTTGTATCATGCAGCTCTCAGATCTGAATGTGTGTAACTGTGTCAATGTGAAGCAGCGTGTTAGTGGGGAAAAAAGGGTTTATTCTCTGTCAACTTGTAGCCCAGTTTGTAGAACCAACTGTTGACTTGTTTTGGCCCTGTACTGACTATTAATCTCTCGTCTCTCCAGGCTCGTCTCATCTCATTGTATTTCGACACAAAGCGCTACCAGGAGGCACTACAACTTGGTGAGAAACCATCATACATATGGAGTTGTTGATTGTTATGGTCAGGTTTACAGTTACACCATCTCTAGTGGAAAGAAGGAACCTTATGTATAAACATAAATAGTAAACTATGAAGCAGCTTTTGTTATTTCCTTTTTCCTTGTTATTTCCAAAGGGGAAAGTCCAAAACTACATGCCATCCCACTTCATTTGAAAAAAAAAAAAAAGAATCTGGATAGCTGATGTTGAGCATCAGCCTTACACTGTTTTTTCCCTGATGGGTAAATATTGGTAGATTAAAAATAAACAAATAGTAATTGTATCATTCTTCTAGCAGTGTAGGCTTCTGCAGTGAAATATACGCAGGGTAAATATTATACTGTTAGTTCACTTCCCTGCTCTCCTTCAGGCTCCCAGTTGCTGCAAGAGCTTAAGAAGATGGACGACAAGGCCCTCCTGGTGGAGGTCCAGCTCCTGGAGAGTAAGACTTACCATGCGCTCAGTAACCTGCCGAAGGCCCGCGCCGCCCTCACCTCTGCCAGGACCACCGCCAACGCCATCTACTGCCCGCCCAAACTACAGGCAGCACTAGACATGCAGTCAGGTAGGATGGAGGGCACACATGTGACCAAACCTCTGTTTGCTGCACAGGAGCTTTTGTTTAACTCTGGGTCAGAAACCAGAATCGTTTATGGGTCTGGTACTGGCGGGACTTTGTTGCAGTTTACAATTATTTACCATGTCTTTAAACTAAAGACAGTGCTAGATATAGAAGCAAGAAGGATAGTGTTTATTAGACCATGCAGCAGGGCTCAAACTTTGTTGCTGGCCTGTGAGATTGACTTAATTTCACCCTGGGGTCTCTGGGGACATTGAATGTATTTAGTTGATATCCCTCAATAAAAATCTTGCCAAGTTGCACTTGGCAGAGACGAACCTCTAATCTCTGCTAACAGAGATGTGAATGATTTGCCCCATTTGCCCAAATTAACTGTATTGCTATTTTTGTGTTTGTATTTTCACTGGTGGGGGAACTGCATGGGACATGACAAATTAAAATTTATAGGCAAAATATAAAACTCCCTCCTAAACAACAGCAGTGAGCATGTCCAGAGAAAACTGGATTCACCAGTGATGTATGAACCTCTTCACCACCTTCCATGCTCACTAGGAGCTAGGCAAAAGAAATGTAGGTCCTCTGGGTACTTAAGTCCTCAAAACCCAAAGTTACCTCTCGCTGGCAACATGTAAAAAGGCCTGGTGCAGTTTTAAGAACCCAAGAGGTTAACAGGATGCTACAGGTAAGACTTATCTGTAGTGTCCTGCTCTCTTTCCAAACACAAAGCTTTTTGTTAACCAAGTGGACAGAAACACAACAGGTGAAGAGAGCTGAAGTTGCTGTGGTTCTGGTTTTCTCCACTGTTGCAATAAGCTGTGTGTTTGTGGGTGTTTTTCAGGGATCATTCACGCAGCAGAGGAGAAGGACTGGAAGACGGCCTACTCCTACTTCTATGAGGCCTTCGAGGGCTACGACTCTATCGACAGCCCTAGAGCCATCACAGCGCTCAAATACATGCTTCTGTGCAAAATCATGCTTAACGCGTAAGCTGTTTACCGTTCAAATACAACCAGATAAAAAGCAATTCCCAACACTATATCAGACTGACATAGAGCTGCACAGTTAATCCTGTATACCAGTATCACAATTTTAGTTCCTTTAGTCACTAATTGTAGAATATTGGTAAGACTGAAAAATGGCATGATCAGTTACTAACAGTGTATCAGAGTTATCATTTTACCCATGATCCTGCAGCTCTGCTTTACAGATTCATGCTGCTATGCAAAATCATGTTTATTTGCATGAGATCTCTGATAGGAAAAGAGTTTGAATTTTATTCGCACTCATAATACAGATCAGCATTGTCCTTCAGAAACTTTATATCTGCAAGAAATCCGCTTTTCAGAACTTTAGAAAATTGGTTCAGGCTGACGGGTCAGCACCTAAAATGGGTCATGGGCTTTTTTTCCTGCTCGGTCTGATGTAGCTTGTTTCTCTCTTTTCTTTCTTTTTTTTTTTTTCAGGCCAGAGGACGTCCAGGCTCTCATCAGTGGTAAACTAGCGCTGCGGTATGCTGGACGACAGGTATCAGTCTTCATTCCCTGCTAAAATCTAAAAAAGCCACACTGCCTACAGCAGTAAGGGTCTCTAAACTCTTCAAACACAAGTGCTGCTAGGGAAAATGAGCATGTACCATTAATGTTTGTGTCTTAGTTACCTGTGTTGTTGTTTTTTTCCTTTTTAATATAGTTAAAAATACCTGCACTTGATTGTTGATCATTAACAGTAAGCAAGACTTCACAAAATTAAATTCCGCCTGAATTACTTTTTTGGTTAAAGTTGTACATCCATTTAATGTCAGCGTATTAATATCACTCCTCTTGTTTTCTACAGACAGACTCGTTGAAATGTGTGGCACAAGCCAGCAAGAACAGATCGCTCGCAGACTTTGAAAAGGTGTGTGTGCACTGGTGTCTGTTGCTGTATGTTGACCCTGTTTCTTTTTGGCCAAGGACGATTTTTTTGATTGAACAATATTTTTCACCTGTGAGATTTTGTGCATCCACTCATATTCAGTGAAATAAAGCATAAATTAAGTCTGTAATTACTATTGATTGCTTTCATTGCTAGGATTGGGATATGTCATTAGAGTTAATTTTGCAGCCAGATGCAATAGCTATGTTTCACAGCAGCCATTTTGAAATGAAAAAGCAGAGTAAATGAATCCAAAAGTTTTGTTTGTGAATCTAAAAGTTTTGTTTGTAAATCCCAAAGTTTTGCTCGCTGATGAGCTGAATCATTGACGGAACCTACGCTGAAAGATGTAAGATGTGTCTCTATTGGCCAGTCTCGATCAGAGTGACAGCTTGGTCTACAGTTATACTGGTAGTATAGGAGCTGCTCTCATCCACACTCCTATCCAGAAGGTGTCAGTAATACTATTACTATTACTCACTATGGATGTTGTCACTGCAGTCAAGATTGGCCAACAGAGATGTGGCCTGCCCACAGCATTCAGCTCAACAGCAAGCAGAACCTTTGGGTTTGCAAACAAACGTAACTTTTTGATTTGCAAACCAAACTTGTATTTGCTAACAGAAGTTTTTAATTCGCATTTTAATTACAAATTTATTTTACTTCCAATAAAATAGGGCTTGATTGAAGCATTGATAGTTTTGCTCTCAGTTCTGTTATTTGGTTGCAAACTTACTCTGTTTGACTGCATAATGAAGAAACAAAAAACAGTCCCTATTAAAAAGGTCTGTTGAGAAAATCCTATATTGATGGGTTTTAAATTTTAGCCTGTCTTTTTCCATTAATTCATCCAGCCTGCATTTTTAATTAAAAGTTCCTCTGCCCACGCTATCCAAGGCACTAACAGAGTACAAAGCAGAGCTGAGGGACGACCCCATCATCAGCACCCACCTGACCAAGCTGTATGACAACCTGCTGGAGCAGAACCTCATCAGGGTCATCGAACCTTTCTCTAGGGTCCAGGTAATCCTGCCAGCATCTGTCCATACACAGCATCTGTCAACAAGTCATTTTCAGTCCTGGCATGTTTATAAAACTGACAGTTGCGGTCCTCAGTTCTGATTAGCTGAGTCACATTCAGATCTGTCACAAAATGCTCGGCAAGCACAAAACATTGACCACAGAACTGTTCATTTGAATTTAAATGAGCAGCCATTCTGTTTGAGTACAGTTAGCAAGTCATATTGCTTGGCATAATACAAATGAAACAATGTTTGTATGACAGATATGTTGTAAATTTTACAGTGACCTTTTAGCTAGCTCAGTCTATTACTGCTTATAGCTGGAGTGGAACCTCAGCCTGGTCAGGGAAACTCTGTCCAGGGTTCAGGCACAAACCCTGGGGTTTGTAATTATAATTATGATGATGAAGCTGAAGAGCGCTGTCTGACATCAGTCAAATCCACATTGTAATTGAGTAAGGTTATGCTCAGGCATTTGTAGGCTGTTGGTCCATTCACTCAACAATTATGTGAAATTACTGTTATCAGTCGTAATTGTAGCTGTGGTAGTTTCTGTTATTGTTCTGGGGTTCCCGTATATATTGTATATGGCTATGGTGTTCTCACAATACTGGAATATTGACTTGAATGCCAAATTGAATATGTAAAGACCCCATGAAATTTTATTTATTTATTTAGTATTTCCTGTTGAAACAGGGTGTTTAGGCACAGGATCACTCACAAATGCTTTTTTCTCTCCTCACAGATAGCACACATTTCCACCCTCATCAAGCTCTCTAAGGTAAGATTCTGCACCTATTCAGTGTTTTCTTTTTGGTTTTCACAAAAGATGCTACAAATCATGACACAGATGAAGAAGTATTCAGAATGGAAGACCTAAGATTTGAATGTGCCTTGCAGGGAGACGTGGAGAGGAAACTATCACAGATGATTCTGGACAAAAAGTTTCACGGTATGTATTTACAACACTAACAAAACACTTCGGTCCTTGTAACTTAAGCTAAGCACGATGGAATGCTCTTTATTGTTGTTAGCCTTCTCTGCTGAAGAAATAGCTGAATATAGCAACAGAAGTAGAACAATAATCTTGACATTTTCACGTCTAATCAACCAAACCAAATTTAACTTGCCAGAGGACTCAGCCTTACATTTTGAGGCATATTGGTGTGGTTATTTGCTGCCACCCAAGTTCAGACTGTTTTTAGGTGCTTAAACAACAAAACTAAATGAGTAAATACCCCAGATTTTCATTAAACTGCTCCAAACGTGCATAAGATGAATGTGGTTTTGCAATTGCTGAATTCCTCAAGTGCTTCACATTCTGTCTCACCTCCTTGCAGGTATTTTGGACCAAGGTGAAGGTGTACTGATCATCTTCGATGAACCACTTGTGGACAAGACGTACGAGGCAGCCCTGGAGACCATTCAGAACATGAGCAAAGTGGTGGACTCACTCTACAACAAAGCAAAGAAGCTAACATAGGTCAGCCCTAACATAACATTCAATCTTAACGGTGCGCTCACACAGGGAGCTGTCGCTGCAGCACCAGCAAGCACTGTGATGCCAGCAACTACAGCGACCCTGTGAGGTTGAGCTGAATTCAGCTTTATGCAAATGACCAGCAGTGCCCCTGAAGCAGCAGCCAATTGCATATTAGGATTGAGCTTCTTCCTGTTTACTTTTTTCCTGTGGCAGTTCAAAACTAACTGAGAAGAAACTCATTGTGGCGGCGTCTGGTTTTCCAGAGCTTCATAGCAGTTTGTTTATTTATTGGATATAAACTTAAAATCCCATTCTTGGAAGAAAATGTATATATGTTGGGATCTCTGGAAAGCATGATAAAGGGCTTAAACAAGCTATAAAGTTTACAAAGTCAAATTAGTGCATGCTATGCCTTGCAACTATTTAAAATACATAAGAGTATGTTTATAGCTTGATAATCAAATGGAATTTCTCAGCACCTGCTTGACTCCTTGGCAACGATGGCTAAGAGGTGAGCAAGCAGCGCGATGCCAGTGACTAAAGTGACAGCTGCTGCTTTTGGCTCTCCCTGTGTAGGTGCACCACTACCAAGTACACCATACCTTGAAAATAACAGGCATGCTCACAGACATCTTGCAAATCTTGAGCTGTCTGCAGTGATGACTGTTTATTCAGTGAATAGTTATTGGATATTTTGCAGTGTATGGATATACGAAAATCCAGTTGAACCAAAATCTCAACCTGTCTTTGTCATCTCCCTCAGAGAGAGTGGAGCATCAGCCCCCCTGTCGGGAGTGACGCAGGCCAGTCAGACTTCTGTTGATCACTCACTCCAACCCAGTAGGGAAGAGGGGAGGAGGATGAGGGGATTACAGACACTTCACAACCCAGCAAGCAAATAAACCAGCTGATCAACTGAAAACGACCTAACAGAGCACCAAACTGGCAGGAATACGCTGCCCTCTCTTCTTCCTCCTCCAGCCCTCTGCTCCCCCCTGCCTCCTTTCATTCTTACTTCCTTCAGATCTGACTGGGTTTGATCTGACACAAAGTGCTCCTCCCTATGGACAAATCCAGACACTGCGCTCCTCTTCTCCCACCACTGGTTTCTATGTAAAAACTGGGCAGCCTCCTTTTTCCCTCTTTTTTTCTGTGTTTCTCTCTGCGCTGGCCATCAGGGAATCGTGTAAAATAACAATAAAGAATACATATACAGTACTTATACATACATGTATGACAAAAAAAATCAAAACAAACAAAAAAAAACATGCTCGGTCTGTTCAGAGTGTAAGGGGGATTAAAAGTGAGTTGGTTGGCCTGTTTCTGTAACTGGACTCACTGCCGGGTCCGTTCGGCTCTGTTTGCTCCATTTGCCAACCACCTTCCGAACCTTTTACGAGTTGTTTTTTTTTTTTCTGTTTCACTGCGGTTGTGAAGAACTGACTCGCCCTCCTGCAGTTAACCAGCTCACCTTCAACTGTTTTCAGAAATGCAGGACATGAGCTCCGCCCTGCCCTCTCCCCTCCTCACCACTTCCTCATCGCAAACTTTGCCTCCCCCCTCCTAGGCCCTTCACTCCCAGCAGTCTCGCTCATTCACAAGGCATTCTGGGATTTGTGGAGCGGACTTGGAAGCACCCAACTGTCACCCCCTGGGACCACGCCACAAGAAGAGGACATTCGTCACCATGTTGGGTTCTTCATCTCCCACCCTCCCCTCCCCCCTGTACTCACACTTCCTGTTTGTATATAATTATTGCCAAGCGCCTCTGATCATCCAAGGCCTGATGTATTCACACTGTCCCCTTTTTTATAATGCTTAAGAACAGAATAAACCTCCCCACAGAGAGAGCTTGGTCAGTCACACAAAGTGCTTTTGATGCTCTTGTTTGTATGGGACGTGACTGGAGAGAGCTCTTCGCATTATGAGATGCTTTGTCGTGTAGAAAGGGGGCAGGATCTGGTTGGGAAAAAAAATCAAGCTGTAAGTTTCTGGGGATTTAATTTTGCAAGGACTCAAGGGTTTACCATATATGACATAGAGAAAGACAAATGCTAATAAAAAAAATTGAAACCTGGAGATGTGTGATTTTAAGGGTCATGAAAATATGTTAAATGGTCCTAAACTTGGTACTTTGATATTTCAAACTTCAGTCTGCCCCCTCTGGTGTTTTGGCGTGGAAATTTGAATGCTTTACTCCCTCTATTGGCAGCTACCCTTTCCACTGCTTAAAATGCATTTAATTGCCCCTTTTGTGTTTTGTTGCCTGCAATTAGATGCTTGAGGGACACATAATTATATATAAAACACGGAAATGCTTATTGGAAAGTAATTTATATTATAAACTCGTGTCAGGAGGATCTTAACCCAACTCTTTTGTCATAACTTCTCGCAAAACTGCGTAAGACAATTTTGTTGATGGGTAGAAGCAATAGCTTGGATTTTCTTTCTAATCACTTCAGCAGTGAGTCATTGGTTTTCAGCATCTGTTTAAATTAGCGCACTTCTTGTGACTAGTGATTTATTAGTGGTTTACTTGAAAGCTCACACAAATCCCATTTTTTTTTATCTGAGGATAAAATCCTTCTCATTTTTTTTTAAATCATACTGCTGTTTTTTCTCCTTTTCGAAATAAAGGAGAGTGAACAGTGACATCTGGTGGTCAAATTGTAAACAACAATTGAATTCAACTTGTTCACCATTCAAGCAGAAGCAATCACTCTTCCAGATGCTTTCACCTAACCCACACAGTCTGTAAGAAGTGTGCTTTTCTAGTTCATCTGCCTTCTCTAAAGGGCAAGTTTTTAAATGGTTAAGAATACTTGCAGTTTAGATCAAAAGAGCTTCTCTGTTTTCAGATAATATAAATCTTATCAGATTGAAAAGGTGGAGCCCTCAACACTCAGCTCATCTCAATACAAAAGGAAATTGACAAAATAGGGAAACAAATATTTGTACAAATGACTGTTTTGTCACATTTGTCGAACATTGCTCAGATGGGCTGGTTTTACATGTAGACAAATATTACTTATACCAAAAGAAGTAATTTGGCTCCTCTTACCTCTTTTGGTTCCAACCCTGTGCCTGCTTAACATCTGATCTGACTGCTTCGTAGAAATACTCACATTGGGAGTTATAGTATGTCAGGGCTAGGTGGCCTACTTTAAAGTGAGGTTATAATGCACTTGCTCTTCGTGGTTTTATCCCCGGTGGTATCACTGTAAAAAGATCCCTATAGGTAATGGTATATACTTTATAGTTTGGGCTGATATAGTATCCATCTCAGTTTATACCACAGAATCAGTCTTTTCCCCACGGCTTGGGCGAAGCCTGGGGCCAAGTCTTTAACATATGTTAAGATGGACAGGTCTGTTTAAATAAGTCCTGATTAATTGTAAACAATTCACAACAAGGCTCGACAACAGCAGTTGGCTCCGCATCTGCATGTGAATGCGTGAGAGCACCGCAAAGCTAATGCGTAAATACTGCTTATCACAGCACCATTATGCACGGCTTGTCCTGTGCTTCAGCCACTGAGGGCAACTGCATGCCACTGAACGTTAAAACTGCACTTTTGTAAATGGTTGTATAGGTCTGCTAAACGTAGACACATCTCGGGGTAAAGTTAGAGCCTTTACACAGGCCTGCCGACTGTTTATGCGCTTTGGTGCAGGCCAGAGGAGAGGTTTACTGGAGGTTTCTGTGGGGAGAAGAGGGGAGCCAGACAGGCGACAGTCAGGGCTGTCTTGGCCCCAGGGCAGAGGCAGGGAGCGAGGAGACGAACCAATGAGAGAGAGACATCCACTCCCTCTGTCCTGCCCGGCTTGGCTCGGCTCGGCGCGCCCTGTAATTAGGCGCTCTAGTTGGGTTGGGCGCCGCCACGGTGGACAGCCTGGCTGCTGCGTCAAGGGACTTTGGGTACGCCAAGCTTTCAGACTTTGAGGATTTCTGCGCGCCGAAGACCTGCAAAACACATTCTTCACAGGGTTTGGGCTGAACTAAGCTTCGTTTTTCAAACATCACAGCCGAGCTGTGATCCGAGAAAAGAAGCTAAACCATGAATGGCCAACCTGTGCCTATCTTCGAGGAGAAGAAGCCTTCCCTCCCCGGGGCTGGGAGCTCCATCTCGGCCACCAAGGACTCGCCGACCCTCCCTGAGTCCTCCTCCACCGACATGGGCTTCTACAGCGGCCAGACGGCGCACCACAGCCCGCAGGATTTCTACCCGGCGCAGCAGTCCTATTCAACTCAACCCGTGAACCCGTACACATACCACCACTATAATCTGAATGGGATGGGTGCAGGGGGTGCCTACCCTGTTGGCAAAGCAGAGTACTCATACCCACATGCAACTTATAGACAGCACGGGCCCTTCAGCAGAGACGTGCACACAACGCTACAAGACGTCGGTAAGTTTTCCCGGGAACAACTTACTAAATCCTAAAAGCCCCCGATTATTAAACTACAAAAACCGTCCGTGCAGACTAACTTTTTTCATGGATATAAAAGAGACAGTGGATGATGGCAAGCCAGATATCACTGGGTCAGTGAAATAAACGCTCAGGTTTACCAATCTATCTTGCACAGACGCGCCTCGGTACTGAGCGTACCCCTGCGGTGATTTTTTTCCTTACTTGACTTTGTAATAGATTCTTTGCCACTGGATCTTTGTTCTTTGCTTTTCATTGTAATGAGAAAAAATTGGACATCCCAAGGCTGAGGTATGGCCAGTGTCCATCTTTTGAATAGAGTGGCCGATGAGCTTTACGCACGGGAAAATGTGTTTGTTTTCCTTTAGTGCCAGTGGTCAGAGTTTTCCGCTGCTCCATAAACTGTCCCATGACGCGCTTCCAGGGATCCGTTCCGTGAAAAATCTTTAAACTGTCACAATTTATTATGCTTCACTATGTTGGGTTATTTAGCTGAGGCTCTGTCAGCTAGAATAAGTCTAAAACTAGCATAAGCCTTATTATTAAATTTACATAATTAAGGACCAACAGGAAGGAGCGCAATTAAGTGCCAGAGCAATACCATGAAAATGTCCCTGGGGACACAGGAGATAAGTCTTATAGGAAAAGAAATAAGAGAAATATGAGCTATGGAGAAAGGCAGAGGGCTTTTCTTTTCCAAGTACAAGAGAAAGATGAGGGAGAAGGGATGTGATTCATGCAGGGCAACGGGAGATCGTGACATCATTCCTGGAGAGAAGAGGTTACCCGCAGGGAAAGATATCAATTAAGATTGATGGAGCTAAAGCTAAACAACTTGACCTGGTACTGGCGCTTTTGTGTCGCATTTGCTGGCGGCTTACAACTTCCCTCCCAGCTGCTAATAAGGATATTGATGGCAGCCTACAGGCCTGCAGCATAACTGGATTTAACCTGCAGAGGTTTATGCATGGCAGTCGGAGACCTCAAGTGTAAACCCAGTCATCACACATGCAGCTTAAAGCACATATGAGGTGGTATCCTAAATGGCCAGTTACAATAGCCTGATCATACAATTTGGGCAGATGTCATGAAAATCACAGCATACTCAGAATACTGTAGGACTGTCATAAAAGTAAAGATATGCCACAAAGTCCAAAAAGGCCACTTCAACTCACACTTAAGAAGATATAATTGACATCATAGGACCTAAAAAAACAAACAAACAAACATAGGAGCTAAAAAAATATATACCATACAGCCCAATATTAGCCAATATGAACTCTAAAATAATTGTTAATAGAAAACAACATGCAGAAAATGAATTCGCTTAACACACACCACTTTGTCTCTTTAATTCTCACTTTTCTCTCTTGGTTTTTAAATCACTACCTCGTTCTGTACAGGTATGCTTTTTGCCTTCCAAGCTTGGAAGCACTCTCCAGTGCGAACAGTAGAAAAACAAACTTGACAGACTGGTGTGCCGTTTTTGACATTCCTGTTGGGAGCCGACTCTTGGAAACGGCCCCAGGGGACTTTGGCCCGGGGCCACGAGCGTCAGGTGTCAGTCACTCTTGGTGTTTGAATCATCCAACACCGACGGTTCCTTATCACGCAACGCCTCGTCACGCCCATTGTATATGCACCCACCAAGTACACAAGTACACAAACAAGAAAATAAATCAGGAAAATGTTACATAAGAAAATAAGCAAGTAAATAAATAAATAAGCAATCAGGTAAGTAAGTAAGTGGATAAATAAAAAAATAGAGCCATAAGTATATATAGAAATACAAAAGTAAACAGATAAATATTTTAATAAATAACTGCCTAAAATATAAAGTAAGTAAGTAAGTAAATAAGCAAGCAAGTAAGAAAGCAAATAAGTGGATAAATAAATATTAGAGCCATAAGAACATATATAAATACAAAATAAATATTGAAATAAATAGCTGAATAAATATAAAGTAAGTAGGCAAGTAAGTAAATAAATAAAAAAATAAATAAGCAAGTTAGTAAGTGAGTTAGTAAGTAAGTAGTTAAGTAAGTAAGTGACTAAATAAATAGACCAATAACTAAGTATGTAAATACAAACATAAACAGATACATCTTGAAATAAATAGCTGAATAAATATAAAGACAGATACATTTAGACACAAATAAATAAATCATACAAGGTTGTGTGCACCACCAACTCTGGCATATCTTTCAAATATATGAAAAATATATCCTGGGAAGCAAAGTTGAATGTCTCCTGGGATCAGCACTCTATAACATCTGTAGGCTAATAATATTTATTACATAATATAAATTAATATACATTCCATATCAGTTGTAGTGCCATCATGAAAATAAGAGTAAATCAATGTACACAAACCATGAAAGTGGCCTTTTTTCCTCATGCATTGCTTATGGTAAAAAGTTATGTGGTTTGCATATATGCCAATACACAATGTGGGAGGCTTTATTTCTAAAAGAAGAAACAAATCTGATATAAGAATAACTGATGACAAAACAGGAGAGACATACAGTATACAAGCAGGCTGCCATGCTACATGAAAAGCACCTATAAATCTCTCTCGCTCCACGTCTGTGGGAGACACTCAAACCAAAATTATAAGTTCAGAGTGCTGTCGGAATTTCTTTGAAACTTTGGGGTTGTAGCAACCGTGTCTATTTTTGTTCTACAACATCCCGGCACAAACTGCCATGCACAGACCCAATACAAGCCAGAGTGGATTTCATTGTTTGGTGGAAAAAATAGAATCAGGCAACCCTTATGAAAAAGAGCCATGTGAGACATACAATGCTATACACATATTTACAGCAAAACTCTTGCTATAAGAAGATTATGGTGATACACAGGACATCAAAAATACCATAAAGTACAATTACGTCACTTGAGACTGTAATGTACAAACTTGAGAGTCACAAGAATATTATAAAAAAATACAGTGGGAGCAAAAAGTCTCATAAGGACACTATAACTCTATTGAATACCACAGGCACACTAGAAGTCCCTATAGTATTATGACAAGAGGATTATAGTGACACTATAGGTGATAATAAAAAAAAATACCACAGACAAACTATAGGAACATTACAGTGATACCACAGGTTATTACAATACCATAAAATACCACAAGGTCATTACAAACTCAATACCAAGGACCATAAACACACGTTAAACCACTATAGGAATAGAATGTACATATTATAATCCCCACCGCCACCCCTCCAACTCCCAACCCCTGTATTTGTTGGTTAGGAAATGGATGGTAACTGGTATGCAATGACAGAAAAGAACAATTCTTTGCCTATAATATCATGATAATTAATAGGATTTAATTGTGAGAATTCGCCTAATGCAATCCTGTGCTTAAGCCTCACTATTTTCCCTTCTGTCCCCTGTTTTAGTGAAAGAGGAGCCAGAAGTGGAGGTTCGGATGGTCAACGGGAAGCCCAAGAAGGTGCGGAAGCCTCGGACCATCTACTCCAGTTTCCAGCTGGCCGCCCTGCAGAGGCGTTTCCAGTCAGCCCAGTACCTGGCCCTGCCGGAGCGGGCCGAGCTCGCCGCACAGCTGGGCCTCACCCAAACACAGGTGAGTCAAATCAGTAGAATAGAGGCGACTAGGATAGAATACAATAGAACAGAATAGAATAGAGGGAAAAGAAGGATCCCAGATGACCTTACTGGTGTGATGAGCAGAGTTGCAACTGTTCTTCCTGTTCAGTGTAATCAGTCAAATTTCCCTGCCCTAATGGTTTACTGGCACATGATTTATGCTCGCACGAGTGATAAAACACAACCTGTATTCTTAGATGTTTTATGAGTGCCTCCGTAAATCACTGTTGGATGTTACACTCTGTTCGCACTTAAAAATGCAAACAAAAGGGACAGGAATTAACATGAGGGAATTCCTACTGCATTTCACATGTTGTGATAAGCCATTTGTTTTGATAACCTCACGAATTGAATATTGTTTATGACCAATTCTGTCAAACATTCATAATAACAGGTGCATTAAATAATCTGTGATATTTGTTGACCTCTACCGGCTATCCATAGCAACTGCAACAACGCTGATTGAACTTGTCTCTTCTTACAAAAGTGTCTGGGACAGTTTGTGCTATGACACAGTAAAGATTTGTTAATTATTACTTATTTCCGAAGTTTTTATTCTCTTTTAGACAACTGTCTATTAACTGCATTTAAAAAAATGACTTCAAATTAGTCTAGTAAGGACCATTTTGATTTTGAGCAAAAAACATGGAATAAGAAGGGAATTTCAAAGTTGAGTATACATGGTTCTCATCATCAGGCTGACACTGAGGACCCTTTAGACTGAACTGATGAAAAAAGTGGAATAAGCACAATATTTGGAAGTTTAATCTACATGGTTGTCATAG
Organism: Myripristis jacobus; assembly: GCA_900302555.1. Classification (NCBI taxonomy): domain Eukaryota; kingdom Metazoa; phylum Chordata; class Actinopteri; order Holocentriformes; family Holocentridae; genus Myripristis; species Myripristis jacobus. The sequence continues at coordinate 27,273 of OMLB01055482.1, forward strand.
TTGGCCTGAGTTATGTAGTTAAGTCACATGTTTATTCCAAGTTTTGGTCATTTAAGTCTAAACAGTTCTTACTTCAATCCCTCAATTTTTCATACTGCAGCTTTAACAGCTTGAAAAATGAATGGAATAAAGTATGCTATTGTGACATCATTTATCAGAATATTATCAAAATCACAGTATGGCCAAAAGGAATATCTAAATTACAGTTCCTACAATTTTTGATGGTTT
>OMLB01055483.1:0-46450 GCA_900302555.1 Myripristis jacobus
AATAATAATTTCATTTCTGTAATGTTATCTCATTTACAAAAAGTAAAATATTAGAGGGAAAAAAACATAACATGAGAGAGACCTTGGCTCAAAACATAAAACGATACAGTTTTCATTCGATAAGGTATTTTTTATCAGGAGAGGATTATCAGTGTTGGCTGAATGAAAAAAGTTATCCATGGTTTACATCTAGCTTACTAATGATTAAATGAAGATGCGTGATTGGGTTGAACAGGTTGAGAAACCCGCCATTATTCCTATACGCTTCATTTTATGATTTATGTTTGAGCTAACTTATTGAATTACCTCTAAATCCAGTATCTCCGAGTCCATATGTGGGTTGAGCTAAGGTTTAAATCATAATCCTCTCACTGCTAATATGGGCTGTGTTTTGACAAGCATTGTGGTTAAATACAGTTCTAATGTAATCTGTGTCTCTATACTGTTTCAGGTGAGGCTGACAAAAACCTGGTGTTAGTTAAATATCAGGGAGAGAAGAGATTTCCTGGGGGGCAGTGCAGACTCCGGCTAAATCCAAAGAAAGGATGAAAATAATCCGACTCTATGGTAATTCTTCTGCTTGGAGAAACACTATTAACCTTTGGCACACAGTTAATTGCTTTTTTGAGCAATGGCCTGAACTCTGCATGAGAATTTCAGACGAGTTCATGGGGTCATGGGAAAAAGGTATACATTTGCATCAGTTTGATTAGCCTGCTTAAATTTGGTTTTGAACCTCCAGGGATGGCACTTGTCACCGCTCTAAATGGTTTATTTAACATCTACTCCACGAGCGGGCCTCTAAACTGAAGCTACAACTTTTCTAGTAAAAGGATCGAATTGCTGAGGGTTAGTTAAGCCTCGACCATCATTCTGATATCTAGTACGAATTAAAAGGGATCACAATTAATTCCAGGCTTAAGTTTTTGTTTTCTTATGTGATAACAGGTGCGAATGATTTATAAAACTACTTTTTACAGTATAATTCTGTTTCAAAACCTTTTAATACACTACTCTGACGAAAATGAATATCAGCTACACTATGGTAACATCCATCCTCTTGAACAAGTGAAATAATTACGATTTAATGAGGAGACAAGAGCTGGCTATGACCATTAACTTAATTTACATTACTACTGACCATTTTTCAAAGCATCCCATAGTTTTTAAAAATAATTTTCCTTATTTTTGTTTTGAATTCAGACATTCAGGTGACAAACCTACCTTAATATTCTTGTGTCAACATTTGAATGTAGCTCTTAAAACAATTTGTTCAGCAACAGTACATTATATTGTTGGGGAGTACAAGGGAGAGGAATGATGCATTCTGTGGTATCAAAAAATCTGCAGAATCAAAGTCCTACTTGGAGTTCGGCAGACAATCATAACTTTTAGCCAAATCCATGTTTGCTTACTGTTTGTCTTCTAGGTTTGATTTGCTGCCAAACAGCACATGAATGCAATTCTGTTTGGCAGGCGACTCTAAAATCCCGGATGTTGGAGCTTCTCATCAGCATATGAATGCACCAGAAGACATTTCAAATCAATGCGGACATTCAGCTCAAGCATGATGCAATGATAAAGTAACTTGGACATAAATAAATAAATTAACGTCTCTGCGAGGTTATTTTTCATACTGAAATGAATTGGAAAATGTGACTGCCTAGAAGTTGGGGATCAGTGCCACAGGAAAATCCTCATCAATAATTTAACATAAAATATCACTGAATCTTGCTGTTTCTTTTTGGTCCCTCGCCGGGTGCCACACCTCCTCTAGCTGCACTCATCAAGGGTGAGGTTAATTAGCCTAAGGTGTGGATAGTTCATGTAATTGTGGAAAGGTGATATAAGACTGTGACTCTGCTGTAGATTTTAAATGTCTTAAGAAAGGTCAGAAGAGCAGAGCGTTGACAAGACAAGGAATAAAATGCAGAGTCTATTTCTTTGTGCGCGGGAGTATTTTCCTTCTCTTCTTGAAGATAAGGAGCTCTACACCCAGCACCACAGCTGGAGAGGTCTGAAAGGCTGAGAGTGCTTTTTTTTTTGTTTGCTGCCCTGCCTGGAAGCTGGGAAAAATAAATCCAGTCCTCTACAAGTATGATCTGGAAAACAGTCAGTAGTAATGTCAAGTATATCTGAATTTCAGTAAATGGGCTAAAACATAAAACACCACGGGTGCGGTCCTTTTACTTCACTGATCTTTCCTAATTTTTATGCAATGTAATTTCAAATGGTACGCCTTTCAAGTGGAGATTCAAAGAGCCTTTTTAAATTTTTCGTTCAGGCTGATGATCCCTTTGAAACTAATCAGAACATTTCTGAATAACACGGTCAGGTCGGTGAATCTTATCATTTCATTGGAAATGGACGAAAATCAATAATGAGCATCACAAAATCAGTAACTGACCTCTCTTTTTTCTTCTTTTTTCTTTTTCTTCTTTTTTTTTTTTTTACAGACAATCTCTCACTGTTGCAACAGCATATCCAGGAGAAGACATTTCTTTTTAATAGGGTAAAGGTCTTGTTCACCATGCAGTTAGGTACCAGGGCTACATGCATGCATATCACACATGCTTCTTAACAGATAGTAAACACATCGGTCAGTTTCTTACATTTCCTGTTTGGCTTCATGTTGCAATGGAACAAATAGTTCTGCAGAGAAAGCTCAATCCTTGCTTAGCGATGCCTTTGAAGTCTGATTGAAGCAAACATCAAGGAGTGTCTCTGCAGTTTTGTTGGGCGTTGAGGAAGGCATGGTACAACCAAATTGGAGGTGGATTTGAGGAGTCTGCATGTTGCCTACAGGAAACTGATCTCATCATGGCAGTGTGGAAGGGGATGACCAAGCAGGACAATAAACAAGGAGGAGTTTAAGTTAAAAGGTAGTGAGGGAAAGGGTTGGGTGGGCGCATGTCCAAAATAACAAAAGGCATTCAGGACAAAGAGACATTTACAAGCACAAAGTGCACATCAACTGTTATTTACATGTACAGCAGTCCTTCAAGTTTCCAGTTGATTGAAAACAATAAAAGTCAGAATGTAAAGAACAATTAAAAGAACCAATGACACAGCCATTTTGGAGGGCAGATACAAGAGAACATATCCACATCTTAGCTGTGTGACACTGCCCACTCTATTTACAGTACTGTACATACATACAGGTGCAATTTGCTCGTAAGATTTACACTTCAGCGAAGCAAGACGCGCCTCAGGCTTCTGACATGGCCTCTGACCATGGACTACACATACATGCACACACACTCGCACATCTGCGTGTATGCCTGTGAGAATGCATACACACAATTATGTCCATACGCACTGACACCGGCGCTCGCCCACGCTCACGCATACACACGCAGACATCAACGCTATGCTCTCTTCCACTAATTGCCACGAAGGCTCTCCAGGTGTTTTGCTCAGACATGTATTTTTGTTTTACCAGTCTGCATCTTCTTCTATGTAGTAATCAGGGGTTGAAGTACCATCAAACAAACCAGGATCCAGGGACTTGCGCTGCTTGCCCCGGGCGAAGACACGCGACAGCGAGCCCAGCCCCATCTTCTCTTTCTTCTTCTTACGCTTCGCCTCCTCCAGATCTTCTAGGGACTGAGGAGAGAGAGAGAGAGGGAGATCAGAGGGAATACGGAGATGAAGAGACAGGCAGAGGAACAGAGGGATGCAAGGGCAGAGAAGTCAGCGGAAGGGGTGGAGAAGAGTGAGCACAGAAAAAAAAAAAAAAAAACAGAGCAAGACAAAGAAAGTTTGCAGCACAGAGAGGAAGTGACAGTGAACAAGCTGCCAGACATGCACGTCTTCAATGACCACATCCCAACGAATGACCTTCAAGAAAAAAAAAAAAGCATCACAGGTCACATGAACAGACAGTAGATCGCATGAGGTGTGCATTTGTCCAGCCAGGAGGACGGCAGGAAGAGAAGACAGTGGCAGGGCACTAGAACTGGAGGCTACCACAGAGGAGGCGATTACTTGGGAGGGAGCGATGGTGGGCAGCTCTTACATTGCAGAGTGAGTGGGTCCGGTGACGCGGCGAGTTGATGTCGCTGGGTGTGGACGACCGGTCTCCTTCAATGGCCGAGGCATCGGAGATGATGGAGGGCTGGCGGGAGTGGCACGGGCTCACCCGCACCGCAGCCACTAAACGGGATGAGAGGGGGAAGAGGGGAAAGAGGGGAAAGCCTTGTTTTTCTTCGGGGTTGTTTGGGCATCAATAGTAGCAGAGTTAACATAACATACGTGTTTTTGTTATTGTTGTTTTTGTCACTATTCGTGGCTAACTTTCATTTTCAGCGTACTATAAATGTATGCAAAATAAATGTTTGCAGTTACTTAGCAACAGTGAAACATTGTCGCAGAGGCCGAGCGGTTTTGTATGAAGTGTGTGTTTGCGGCATTGCATTGCATACCAATCAAGGCATTCCTAAATGTTACGTGCCTCCACCTCCCCCCTTCTTTTTGACTGCTTGTTTCTCCAGATGTCCCCAGCTAATCTGCTATCTTTCTGGCAAGAGTGGGAGGCTTTTATCTGAAGCAAGCTCTGAGAATCTTAAGACTTGTTTTTGTGCATTTTTTTTTTTTTTATCTAGAGAAGGATGTAGAGTGATGCTGTATTTGGTTAGGTTTAATTTCTCTTCTCTCTTTGGTAGTGTAGGGGAACTCTGTCAGTCCAGCAGCCCTCTGTGAGGTTGGCATTGGTGTTGCTACTGTTGGCATTCCCCTATCTGTTGTGGTTTGGCTAGACCTCCTTGCCTGTTCACGTATGGTGTTTTTTTTTTGTTGTTTGTTTGTTTGTTTTGGATTTTATTCCTGTAAAATAATTACTTTGGCCTCTAAACTGGGGCTGGTGACCTGATGTATCATGCTGACTCCATGTGTAAGCCATTCTTCACTGAGGCTGTTACAGTGACAGTTGGGTCTTCTGTAGTTTTATGTCTGTGCAACCCAGCCACAGAGCCAACTGTGAAGCCAGCAGCTATGTTTAATAGTAAATGTGTTGTGGGGGGAATGAAAAGTTTAACCAGAAGCCGGGGGAGCTCCCATCAAAAACAAAAGAGTGAGGTGGAAGAAGCTGGAAGATCTAGGCAGCAAATCTGAAAAAGGTGCCTCATATAAGTCAGAACAGGTGACGGCATATAGCATATGCAAGTGTATGCATTTCATTCACTTTTCATTTTGTGTTCAAATGCCTTTAACTGTTCTGAAATGAAGAAGTCCAAAAAAACCCAAGTAACCCTTAGCTGCCACCTGTTTCAGATACTAAGCAAACACTTGCTGATTATGTAGACTGATGGAGACGATAAAGCCAAAATATGTTGACTGCGACTGCCGAATAAAGCACACAAAATGTCCCATTCTTATATGAGTGAAGCGTATTTGGTAGCCAACAATGCAGGAATGTGTTTGTACTAAGCAGACTGCCAAGGTGAATGGGTGAGTGTGAAGCAGATGAAAAATAGCATGGGTGCTCCGGGATAAATCTGTGTGCATGTGTGTTAGCACGTACAGGATGAGGGTGTGCATGTGTTCATGTTGCCCTACCCTGTCTGTCGGTGGGATGTCCCGTGTGGACATAGAGGGTCTGCTGACTCTGTCTGATGGCAGCAGTCAGGGGAAGATCCGCCTGCATCACCCATTCCTGGTTGTTGCCGTTGACGACCGTTTCCGTGGGCATGGCCAGAGAGTGGCGCTTGGGCACGTCCTTGGTCAGGGTGGCTAGAGACTGCTTGGCCTTAGGAGGGTAGAAAGACATACAGAAACTCTCAGGGTGCTGCTCCATAACAAGCAACAATCTGACATTTTTGCTGCAAAGAAATTCTCAATTTCTGAATTGAGTTTTTGCATGATTGAAAATAAATTTTTGTTGTGTTACTGTTCTAAATATTAATTGTGTCTATGTAGTGTGTGTGCCTGCCCTCTGCAAATGCATGTGTATGTATCACTAGGTAGAGTCGTGTGTACAAAATCCTACTACAATGCACTGTGTGTGCATAGATGTGTGAGTTCTCCTGAGGGCTTCTTTTCCGTTTGTTGTCTCATGAAAAATGCAGCTGAATTCCTGTTCAGCTTTTGTTGTGTGAAATCTCTGTCCGACTGCTCCTGATGGAGGGCTGAAAAAAACGAGAATATCTGGAGGACTTGTTTGCCGTTCGCTGCCGAAGGGTGGACGGGTGGTGAAGAAGAGAGAGAAGCAGGGAATAATGAAGCTGTTCTACAAGTTTAAAGAATACATGTGCTCTGTGGGACCTTGACACCAGAACACAAGTCATCATCTGTTAGCTGGCACAAAAACGGACAGCTGGAGCCTTGAGAAGTGTGTCTCTCAGTGTGTTTTTTGTCTGTGCATAGTGCCTCTGTCAAAATTCGGTGTGTCTGTGTGTTTGCTTGCATGTGTTCTGGTTAGCCTTGACATGCTGGTGTTGCACAAACGCCAGAAATCTTGTTATTGTGCATATCTTATCATCATGCCAAGCGGCGAGCTGCACATCAGCAGTGGCACAATCACCGTCATTACAATCACCTCTACCTACCAGTGGTTTACCGATTATCATTCCCAGTCCTTGATATGCAAAACAGAGAGCAATCACAAACCTTCGGAGGAATCATTAGCATCGAGAGAAGGATTTACCCAACAATTCTTGCCCCGATTAGGCCTGAGAAAACATTCAAATCATCCACAATTGGAATCCCTGGGATTACTATTGTTAGGATCACTGGGATCAGTGAGGGTCGGCTGAGGGTTAGTGAAACACGTGCAATTGGGGCCGGGCTTCCCACGACAACATGAGGCACAAGTACAGTAGGAGAGGTTTCCAGGGAGCAGACGGGGCAAAACAGGTAAAAGTTAGAGTGGGCTGGGGGGCCTGTCTTACCGCCATGACCCTAGGAGAGGAATCCCTGTCGGCAAGCCGGTCAAACAGCCGGAACTCCATTCTCTGATTCACACAGTTACTGATCTGGGGGGTTGGAGACATGAGGGATGGCTATACTGTACATTCAAAGGCTTTATGTGATTACATGTATCCAAAATGTTTCTAGTATGTGTAAAAATGCTGTAAGAGATCACATGAAGAAATAACTAGAGGAAACATTTTTAGAAATTAGATTATATACTGTGCTCCTTTAATATTTGGCATGCTACTACCCTGGCCCAAATAACTTTTTTATCGCTCTTGTCAGCAGTACAGGACAACTCTACAGCTGAGTTCATCTCAATATTCAAGGCAAATTGCACCCGAAAACACATTAACACAGTTTAAAAGCAGGGATTGCAGACTTATTTTGTGTTTTCTAGTGCAGTTTTGTTGTTTTAGGGTGTAATTTCATTTTTCTGTTGGTAAAACTGGCAGAAGTAATGCACATGCAGCTGCAGCTACAATGTAATTCACTGAGAGACAGAAGTGAGCTCTGTCTCCTCGATGCAGGATTTCTTTCTGTAGGTTTCTTTAAAAATTACTTTAATATTGCAACTCTGTGTGTATGCAAAGAAGCCATTGCTGTTTTTTTGTTTTTTTGTTTTTTTTAAGGGATCGACAGTGAAACCTGACAACTAGCACTTCTCCAAATGACTTACTGTAACTTCTCCAGTGAATTAACTTGGAATATCAAAAATCCAACCTCAAACTGCAAAACCACACCAGAAACTCACCAATCACCAATCCAAGGTTTTAAATATAGTAAATGTATTTTTAGTCTGTAATTTTCCTTTAAAGGTTCCAGGGTAAGACATGCGTACAGTAAATGTGCTTCTCCTTTTTTCACAGACGATTATATCCTCCACATTATAAAAAGGGATTTGCAATTTTAAAGGTTGTCACTATTCTCAAGGACAAGTGGAGAACACTGACAGCTGTCACATCTAGCATCAAACTCAACAACAGCAGAGGCAGAGATATAAGGTGTTTCAAAAACACAGATAATAAGTGGCCCTCCCTACGCCTGCCTGCCTGCCTGCCTGTCTGCCTCTCTGTTTGTCTGCCCATCTGACTGTCTGTCTCACCATGGCCAGCTCTGCCTCCAGCTCCTTGATACGGTTTTCTTTGAGGTCCAACTGAGAGCGCAGCATCCCCGTGTGCTCCGTGGCCTCCTTGGTCTGCCGCCGCAGGTCCCACTTCTCTCTCTCCAGCAGGTCCTTCTCTTTGGCCAGCGCCTTCACCGCATCCTCACTCTCCTGGAAGAGAAAGAGACGGGAACACACTGATGGCTTGATTCAATGTCATTAATTAATTTGCACCACACTTTCAAGTTAACATGCTAAATTGGTTCAGTGGTAATGGAACTGAATCAAGTTTCTAATGGCTGAGTTTTTGCAGTTGGTCTGCTCTCGGTACTCGTCCAAATGAGACAATGCCCTTGCAAACATTAACAAACACACTCTATGCAAATATACTTTGATGTGCATTTATTTTTGTTGAAACCCAATTTAAAGATAAAATGAACCCTTCTTTTATTACTATTATTTATCATTATTATTTTAGTTTTTATTTCTATTTAAATTTCTTTATCAATTCATTACTATTATTACTTACATTTTCTTTTATTAATTTGTTTGTTCTTCCACAAGGGGGTGCACTATGGAGGACCTATGGCATGCAGGGCTGGAGAAGAGGATGTGGGGTGGGAGAGGTTGTGTGTTGTAATGGTGTTATTGCTATATTCTTTAAAGGACAAGTGAAGAATGCATCTGTTTGTAACCACTACACTGTTTTCAATTAAAAGAATCAGTTTTCCCAGGGTTGCCAGGGTTGAGAGTAAACGTGAGAAACAGAAAATTTCCCTTTTCTAAGTCAATTGTGACTGTGGCACTACACTTTATCAGATTAGACCATGCACGCTCACATATCCATAAAATATTCTCACCCACAGTCAACCTCTGCACACTGTTGCTATGGTTTGCAGCGTACACTACTTTCTTTTAAGGGAACCCCAAAAAAAAAAGAAAAGAATAATGTGCGTTGTACTTTTCTGTGCTGCTCATAGTTGCGTATGAAGTCCCGGAGCTGCTCCTCCCGGCTCTCCAGTGTGGCATAGAGCTGCTGCATCTGGTTGACCAGGTCTGCTTTCTCTGCTTTAAGACGCTTCCGGTCCGCTTTCATGGCTGGAAAAAAAAAAATAGAGAGATATTGACAAAGAAAGAGACAGAGATACAGAGAAATCATCAGCTGCCCATAAAAACTGAATGTCTGGGTGACTGTGTATGTTCATGTGTTTGTGTGAATGCATACGTGTTCCCATGTGTGTGCATGCACGTGTGCACGCAACAGTATGTGTTTTGTGTGTGAGGATGCATACATTTACCAGGTAAAATAGGAGGGGCATATGGGTTGAATAATAAATGGCTGTGCACTGGGTGGTGGGTAAAACACCACAAAACAATACAGTAATAGAGACAGGGATTTTTTATTCAAGCTGTGTGAGTTGGATCTGCAGACACTTTGTCCTGCACAATACAGTGAGGCCAGGCTGAGTCAAAACAATACATTTTCTGGAGAAACAGAACTGCATAATGTGACAAGTTTACCTTTGGATTAAATATACCTGAGGTTTTCAGTGTAGAGCTCGCTTAAAGCAAGACACAGAGAGGTGAAGAGTTAAAGAAGTGGCTGTTACATTGATTAATGCTTGAATAGGCATGTTTTAATCTGAATTAATTTACCTAAAAATAACAGCAACGTGTGCCATTCCATCATTCAAAGAAACACTGTTATGTTCCCCTATTGGCGTAGAGCACATCAATGACAAAAATAATTGCTGCTTACCCGACTCAGGTGTGATTAAGTGATAGAAGCTGTGAGTCAGAAGTGGCAAGCACAATGTATTATTTGTGGTTCAAGAAAAATAAAAATGTCAAAAGCTGTGGGATGAAATGGGAGATTGATCAGGCCTTGCCATGTTAACAGTTTAGTTTTTTTCATGTATTTGAATATACTGACAGCAATAGGCTCTTAAAGGGCAGAACACACCAGGCACGGATACGGCACAACTCGGTTTCTGCAGCAGAAGACGTCCGTTATAATCAACTGAAGCTGCTGTACTGACCACAGAGGCCATGCAGGCTTCACACTGCAGATCTCTATTTTTGCGTTGCTGGTTTATTTTTTTTCTTCTACATGCGGCTATGCAGCCCTCCAACAACACGGCTGGCACGCACCTCACACACAACACACACACAGTTGGTATAACAGGTAAAAGAAGCGGCTCCACCCCACCTACGTGACGCACGACGTCCGTGGCTGGTGTATTTTAAGCCAGGGTGAGGCTGATAAGGTGTTTCTAGGTGATTCATGCATTTCTTGTTTTTAATGATGTATATATTTTTACATCTTTGGCATCACAGTAGAATTCATTCTATAGCTATAGTGCTGCATACTAGTCTTTGATTAAAAAAAAAAAACAACTACATCTAGAGACATAGCATTGTATGATTGAACAGTTATACACAATTACTGATTGAAAGGAGTAAACTGTTGAAAATATTTTTCAAAGAATTCTTAAGAACTGGATGGCCAGTGTCGGTAGTCAAAATAAATTTTCCATGTGCTCTTCATTGAGACAAACTGGGCTATTTATGAAGCACTTTCATACTTACTCAAAGCACTTGAGCACTTATTCTGTTTGAGTTACACACATCAGCACGAACCCTTTAAAAAGAGTGAAAATAAATAAATATAGCCGCCTTCGCAGGCCTAATGTGGCGTGCCTGCTTCTTTATAGAGAGGTGAATCACACATGAACTCCTCTGTCAATCTCCTCTCTGCTTCTGGCTTCGTTAGAGGCTCGGTCGCTGCGCTCTCTCTATCTCTTTATCTCTCTATTGCACACTCTCTCTGAGCCTCTGACACCCACTCACCCACGCATAATGATGAAGAATATGGTTCAGTTTAGTTATTCAGTAATGCTCTAATTTCCTCAAAGACAACATCTCCTTCTTTCTCGCCTGTCCATCTGCCATTATAATGCTCCCTCCTGGTTTGCTCTCTTTTCCCTCCATTTATCATGCCATGGAGGCTGTTTTCCAGACATACTCTTAAGGCTGAATAGCCCTCCAGCTATCTTCCTAAACTGACAATATATTCCTTCTCTGTGTTCATATTCAATCTGTCCACCTTTTCCCCCTTAACACTGACATCTTTATCCTTACTGCAGAGCTGCTACGACTGCTGAATGTCACAACACTATGCAGTTGTCTATTTTTCTCTCTAGACTTGTCACTGTGTGTTCACCTTTCCTTTTCTTCCCTCTCTTTTCTCTCACAGCCAGCTGCGTGTCATTAATTAACTTATATCACAGCCTGTTTAGTTGCATGACATTCACAACTTGTGTCTGGGGAGCCTGTTCGGGCGGGAGGGGGGAATAGAAGCGCGTTTTTTTTCCAAGGACAGATTCACCCTCTCGTTTCCTCTCCTCCATTTTTCTTCTGTCACCCTGTCCTATCTCTCTCTTTCACCCGTTCTTCAGGGGTGGAATCTGCAAGCCAAAGGGATACTCGAGCCAAAGTGCCCGGCGACAGAAGACAAGAAACATCCCTCATTGGCCAAGAGAAACAGGAAACCTCCCCGCACCTGCCTCAGGAAGTGAAATCAAAGCCTCCTTTGTGATGAGCCAAAACGGTGCCGCTGCCTCGCATCCTGCACCTGTGACCGTTTGGCAGCACAAACCCTCCTAGTGTCGGACACAAGAAAACACTGACTGTGACTCGGAAAAAGGGTCCATTCACAGTCGCAAATCATGTTAAAAAAGCACTGCTCCTACAAGCTATTTATGAACAACTTTAATGGTTAAAGATGGTCTAAGAGATAGTCTGCCTGCTCATTGCAGTTCCATTAAAGCAGACAGGTGAAATGAGGAAGTTCTAGCATGTCTCCTCTGCTGACAGCCATATTAATGACTCCCATACTCGGTCGCTCTGTCCAAGACGCCGGGCCGCGATCGGCAACTTATTACCAGATGAGACGAAGGGAACCACCTGGGAACCAGACAGGCCTGAAGCTAATGTGTGTGGAGCTGGAGGAAAAATAGGGCAGAGCAAGATATTGGAAAGACCTGAATTTAATGGATGTCTTTTCATGGAAGAGCCTTATCTGCCGGAGCGCCTGTCTCCTTTCTTTGCCGTGTGTGGGAATGTGTGAGTGTGCACACGTAGACATGAAGGTGAGCATTTTGTGTGCTTGTTGCTCTATATCTATTTTCCCTCCGTGTGTGTGAAATAAGCGTTTATGCTTCTGTGTGCGTGAGTGTGTGTGCATTCCGGGCACATTCAGATACTCAAAAGCCAATCCAGCTACTGTGGCAGAGGAAGTGTAGATCAGGACACTTGCAAGACACAAATTCACCACCAATAGTTGAGGCAACTGCCAATTTCCCCCTCAAAAGGAAAAAGAAACACACCACAAAAACCTCTTTGCCTGTCTGCGCCACCGACTGACATTTTCTGTGAAATCTGCATAAGTGGTTTTTAGCTCGCCACACGAAGGCTGTTTCACAACCACAGCTGTTGTGTTTTTTGTGCAGGTTAATGTGAGCATCTACTGTAGTATGCTAAAAGCCTTTGTCTGCTCAGCTCTCCTCTGATGCTTTTGCTACTGGAGGGCTTGGATTGCCTGCGTGGAGTGGTCCAACTCATTAGCGGCGAAACAGGAACACTGGGCTCCTGTGGGAGTTCCCACTTATTGAAGTGGCTCTTGTGCTTCCTGTATTCTGAGACTGACACAAAAAAAAATGGAGGGATGGTCACCGGGTCATGAAAAAAGGGGAAGGAAATCAGGCAACACAGTGTGGGTTTGCATGTACTTGAGCCATGTTTGTTTCTAGGTTCTTTTTAGTTAGTTAAGAGAGATTCACCTTGTGGTACGTGTTTGATATTTTTGGTCCTGAAATATATTTTCATTTAAAAAATAACAAAAACAATCTGTTAAACATATCCTAATATGAAACAGGATATCATCTGGGGTTTTGGTTAAGGTAATACTGTGATATGATGATAACTCTGGTCTTTTCCTGACTTTAAAGGCTATATTACAGTAAAGGGATGCAGATTTTCAGATCTTATTAGACTATTACACTGTAGTTCTATTATTTGTTTCAACCTTTGTCATCATATAAACATTATTAATGACTGTTAATCAAAAATCTCTTGTGTCTGTCTCTCACCAATGGTCATTCCTATAATATCATCACAATCAGCATTGATGCATTTGCTCAAAGATATCAGGCTATGATATTTGACTCTGTCCATACGTTTTTTTCCCAGGTTGCATCCATGCAGAATAATAACAGATTTTTGAAATTCCTCCATAAATAATGGCCTGTTTCACATACTTGCAGGCCTTATAGATGATGAAATTGTGATCATGCTCAAGCCAAGATACAATGGCATTGTGCAATTCTGGAGGTTAGACTTGGTTAGACTACGACTGCCAATAAAGAAGGTAAGCTTAGTCTTTGCATCAGGACAAATGCTGCATCACTTCAAGCCCAGTCTTCTAATTCACTGTGGCTTGATTTTCACATGGCATTCACAGCATTTCTTTTCTCTGGTTAAATAATAACCCTCATTATCTACTGTGCTCCATCTATTCTGCTGCAAAAATAATGACATCTTTGCCTTAATTATAGCTAGATGACAGTTTCTGCATTGCTGTTTTCCAAAAATGTCCTATATGCTCACTATCTCTAACAGCCAAGTTTTCCCATCGGTCTCGGACTAAAGAGGATTTTCACAAAGCAAAATAGATGACACAGGAGAGTATGTAAATAATATTGACGAGATAAGCCTGTGCATGGAAAAAATAAAATAATTAGAGCTTTTGGGAATTAATATCCATCGAAAATGCAATTTGCATGCCTTAAACTGAATTAACATCATGTTTTATCGTAAACGTCAAGCTGCCATCCGAGCAAGTACGCATTACCTGACAACAGGACTTCAAAGACAGACAAGCCTCACCCACTTATCAACACCTATTCAGATAATGATGTTCTTCACATTAATGAATGAAGCCACTCTATACTGGCACCACTCCATGTAACTTGTGTCCTAAAGAGAAGGGACAGGCTTTTAGTCAGCTCTTAACATAATTAGTTTGGGAGAGAACAAAAGAGACACTGACTCATAGGAGGGAGCCCATTGTTCGAGGTTTGGGATTTCAAATCTGCCAGCTGAATAATGAAGTAGGATCCTTGGAGCTGGTGTGCTCACTTTATCTCCTCAGCACCCACAACACACACAGTTCACACATATTACAATGATGGTAGCAGGTTGATATGTGCAGTGCCACTGTCAAACACAAAGACAGTCCCAACTGTATAGCAGGTGAAGCCGGGCATTGTACCCGGCTGCTTTGCACGGATGCTGTAATGATGTATGGCAATGTTACAGCATGTTAATTAAAGCGAATTAATGTCACAACATGAACCCACAAGCCCCAGAGATGACATTTGACCCTCGCTACGGTGGCAATTCAAGAGCTGCAGAGCACTAGGTCGCACAGCCAATAAGACCCCATTAAAAATAGATCAAACATTGCTCATTAATGGATAGTCTTTTGGTGTGTGTGAGTGAAATCTGAACGGCAGTAATGGCAACACTGTAACATCAGTAAATCAAGAAGAGAAACACTCTGATCCTGTTACTTTGCTCTAGTTAAATGAGATGTGGATATAAACTGGGAAGACAAAATAACTTCTTTCTTTTGGCTCACGTCAGCCATTCAAAGTGTGGGTTGTCCTGTCTGATGAATGTTGTACTGACTATTAGGAATGCCACTGATGCTAAGGTACCTAGTCACTACCAACATTTTGAAAATGATATCAGTTCTGCTGTTTTTAGCACTGACGCGAGTTGACCCCTCACTCTGTCACTCAGTGTTCTCATGCTAATGTAGCCGTAGTCTTTATGTGCAAAAAGCTGAAACACTTAAAATTACAGTCACGTTTACAAAACTACAATTCAAAATGAGTTACAGCAGGGAAATTAGTATTTTAATGCTACAGCCGAGTGTTGCACTTGTAACACTGTGTTCTTCTTTTTCTAATGTAGCCTATGTGGTTTTGAAAGTGGGGTCCAGGGAACCCCAGAGGTTCTTGAAAGGCCTCCAAGGGGTCCTCAGCACAACAAGTAATATTTAATTTTACTATTGAATTCCCTAGAAATTGTTATGATACAAAAAAAATTGTTTATTTTATTTTACCACCATCTTTTAACCTCACCAGTCAGCCTCACTGAATACTCACGAGGGTTGGCCAATATGCCCCAAAATGAATCACGATATCAGTCAATATCAATAATTATGTTGATCTATTTCAGATGATTTTTATATCAGATGCTAACTTCCTCAGCCAAACCAACACAACCCAGCATGCAGTTTATGTGTGCTGTGTGTCTCCTCGCTCGTGACTGGGCATGCAGCTGGACCTCTCTCCATTCCTGCCTCATGACTAGCAGCTTGTCTGCCTTTTGTGTGCTATTCTTGCCACATAATTGGCTATTTGTGCATCCAGCACAGTAGACAATGATGTGGAAATTTATTGATGATTTATTGAACATTTTTTATGTTAATATTGATGAATGTGGTAATATTTACCACATATCAAAATACCTTGCCATATCAGGGTCCCTTGGGCAAACTCTCTTCAAATAGTCTGACTTAATGAGAGTTAACTAGGGTGGTTCAGAAGATTAAAAACTCTAAAATCCCCTGGCGTACTTGAAACACAAAGTTTGTTTGTTCACTTGATAATGTTTATACACGGTTTTTAAATAAGGGAGTGTATACTCAATGGGATTTCTACTTGTGTAGTGATATTAAACCAGGTACCAAGAACTGTGGAATTTCACTGGTACTGGTATCAACCAAAAAAAGTCTGGCATCGTGACATCCTTACTGACTGTGATGTGGTTATGATCTTCAGTATCAGTGTCTGAAACCATTTCTCCAACTGCACCTCATTATTCACCACTGTCTCTACTGGACTTAAGATGATGAAATCCAGCACTGCTGTAATATGCAGTAAGACTGAGCCCGCTTTTTCAGGTGTGAGTAACGCAATATCAAGTAATGGATGAGTACAAAAACGAGGGCAGCAGCCGCAGAGTTTCTCCACAGATTCTGATTGGTACACTTCCTGAATTTCTAACTGAGGATTGGTGGATGACTATGGTACCCCTGACAACCACTGGGTGCCACTGTGAACCAAACACATGCCCTCGCTGGAGAATGACCAATTTTAAAACAGCAATACCTTTCCTCATTACTTTTTATGATGAGGCTGCTGCCAGTAGCAAGGAAACAAATCACCGTAGATTCGCGAAAAAACATCAGCCCATGATGATTTTCTCCAGCCCCCAAAATTCAATTGGAAGCATTTTGAAAAGTGCCTTAATATGTTTAAAAAAATCACTAAACACCATGCCATTAATTGAATGTTATCAAGTTCCAAGAAGCCCAATGGGACTGTGGCGGCACCAAGAGTGAATGTCTGTGTGTGTGTGTGTGTGTGTATTTAAGTGTCTATTGAGGAAAGAGGCCTTGTAGTCAAGGACAGAGCTGCTTTCTGAGCACGTTGTAGCGTGAAATGACACTAAACGGGCCAGGCAGACTGTGCTTTGATGATACATAGCTGTCCGTGGCTTTCATTTGGGCTCTGGATTGAGTGGGAGTCCCTGAGTGATAGTAATTAGCCAAAGCGAAAATGGCTAATTAAAAACTGACAGAGAGAGCCAACTGTACTTTGAAAATTCATTTAACACAACTTTGATGAGAAATTGCATAAGTCCAAGTGACAGTCGGGTAAACTTATAAACACCTCTTGGAGAACAGTCCAATTGCCTCAGCAAAACTGGGCTGTTCTTAAACGTTCACTTTAGCTATGAGGCTTCAGAGATCCCTAAGATAGTTTCGGTTTGCTCATGTCAATTGTGTGCTCTTCTTTAAGGTAGAGGGGGTGAAATGACTTCATGTAACAGTTCTTGGGCCGGATGGAGTGCCCACGGATATCACAACAAAACCTGCAATTGTCAGTGCTTGGCAATTACCCACCATCACAATTACAGTGCTCAGAGGCCAAAGCCTGGCACAGAGTGGGAGTGAGGACAGGGTTTAACATTGAGACACAGCAGCAATACAGCCAAAAAAAAAAAAAAAAAGAGAGAGAAAAAGAAAACTAAAAAATAACCAGAGAAAAAATAGACAGAAAAGTACTGTTCCTCTTTGCATTTTCCATTTCGTATTCATAGGCACCGAAAAATCTGCATGTAATTTAGCAGCAAACTGTCTGTACCGAGGTGGGAGTGGCAACACAGTTTCTGTGAACCATTCCCAAAGTAAACAGGTATTATCTCAAGTGGCAGAGAGCAAAGGAGGGATGATGCATTTCTTTCACGCTACTTCATCACTCTAGCCTTTTTTTCATCCAAACAGAGGCAGTGGAAAATAAATAAACAAAAAAAAAGAAAAGAAAAGAAAAGACAAGAAAAGAAAAACACACAAAACCACTCTGCTTCACAATAATTGTTGGTAGCACTTCAATCAAAAACCCCTGGGGCGCTTAAGTTTTCCACACATTGCTCTCATTCTTTGGGGAAAACACTTTGTCTGAGCATCTGGTGGGATGTTCACAATATGCCAGTCTTGAGAAAACTGGAAAAATCAAATGGACTCGACATCTCGCCTCCAATCAATTGGCAGCATACGGAAATTGCTGTAGTTAATGAGCTATTCTCGAGAACACTTGGCCAAGGTTTCATTCACATCAGAAGTAGCTTTAAATCCCGACAATCTCCAGCTCCAACGACTAATGAGTCTTTTCATTAAACTACAAGCTCTTCAAAATACATAAAGTTACCAGGCAAAGAATGCTTACATTCACGTTTTATCCTTTAATGTAGGATAAGCAGAGCAGGTTTCAGTTCCTGTAGCAGTGTTTGTCCTCCAGTGTTACAGTGCCATTATTTTAATGTTGTCAGATGGAGGTGCAAGTTATTCTGCTTTGAAAGAGAAAAAAACAAAAACAAACACACACACACATGCTGCAATTATAACCACCGATCCCCAGTAGCATGTGCAATATGTATAGGAAGAAGATGAATGCTTTTTATGGGAACAACTGGTAAAGCAACTCAAACAAGTACAAATTAGACAAAATGGGATGACAGCTGCGTTTCCATTTTCTGTTTGTAAACAGCTGAAAACATCACTGGGGACAGAGCCAAAATTCCTGGCACCATCCCACCATATACAATGGGTTGGAAGAAAGTCATAATGATAAAGCTTGCTTATTGCGTCGCTGGACTTTCATTGGAGATTTAAAAAATAGTATTCTTGGACTCGAGCCACAGAGGTGATGAACAAAGATAGTGTGACATCCATCCACAAACAAAGGACCTGAAGGAACTCTAACCAGTGCTTCTGTGCAGGTCTGGCCAAAATAACAAAAATATAAATTTTTAAGATATCTTGCTGCTTTCAACACTGAATGTACACCCTGTCACACTCTGACCGTGTGCTCTGGCCAAAAGAACCTCTTGCACAGTAACTTCAAGTCTAAGGAAACTGCATTAATAATGATAGCAAAAACAGCAGCACGAATGTCATCCCACTCAAGTTCAATTCAGCTTCCATCAGTGCCAGAAGCTATTCCAACACCACCTAACTGGAATATGACAACAAGCAATTTCCTATTGTCCTCCCACATAGCCCAGCTTAATTGCAGACCAGATCCAGCTCGCTTACCATTTCTGGGCCTTGTAAGCCAACCAAAGTCTCCCTTTATAAAGCTTTCATTAGCTGCTGATTGCTGTCAGAGCCTGCAGGGTTTCACAGGCTTTGGCCTTCATTAACAAGCCTGAGTCATACAAATTACTGTATGAGTCTGGGTGCAGTCTGTTCAGGCAGCAAAACAGCCAGCCGAAGAGGAGATAAGTGTTTATTTGATTGTGCACAATTCTATTCTGCCCTAGTCCGTTTTGTTGTGTTCAATACGCTCCCCAAAAGCGTAGGCTGCAAGAGTGTCAAGTGAAATGTCGCAGCAACAAAATCCCCTGACAGCATGTCATGTGTTTGTCTGATACCAAATAGGGGTTTGCGCTTTGCCTCATTCCGTGGAAGATAATTCTCTGAAAAGAATGATTCACTGCTGTGCTGATGACATCTCTGCTGTGTGCTCTGCAATCCATTGTGCACTCTGTGACTGAACTTGTGCATCACTTTACCCAGTGCACCTTGTCTATGAAAACCACTGCATGTCTAATCCCATTTCACATACACTCATTGTAACACTGCATCAAATACTGAGCCAGTTCCTTGGCCATGTACATAGAAGAATCATTACGGCAGCAAACTGTGATACTCTATAGATTGTTTTTTAAAGTATTAGTCTAGCCATGATAAATATTAATGCCAGTTTTCTTTCCTATGTAATGCATGTGTTGTTGTGGTAACCTGTATCTAGAGGGATTTTGTGGACGTGATACCTTTTACTAATACTAAATTTTAAATGGGTCTTTTAGTAGATAAGATGCAAGCATTTAATAATCATGAGGTCTGACGGGTTTGTATGTCTACATGTCAAAGGATAAAACTTGCTTACCTAGCACCATGTTGAAATCCATTTCATGGGAACTGCTTTCAGGCTGTGTTTCAAGATGGGCTTAACATTCACTGTGGCTGGAATTGTTCTTTGCATAAATGTGATGCTTTTTGTACAATTTAAAAGCCATCAAAAGAGCACAAATGATTAACAGGCTGTGTATATTTTCATCTGTGTGCACCAGCTCTTGCTGTTCATGTTCTGTCTCTTTGTTTTAGATAAAAAAAAATATGTTAGTATATTAGCATATAAGCACATCTTTCAGTTTCCCTCACCCTGCAGTGCCTCCTTGGCCCGGTCCAACTCCTGCTCCTTCTGGGCCAGCTGCACGCGGAGCTCGGTGGCAGAGAGCACGTCGGCCGAGCAGCCTCCCTGGGTCTCCTCCAGGTCCTTACTCAACATGTCCTTCATCTGCCTCAGCAGGTGCACCTCCTCCTGGAGCTGGGCCACCTCCTCACGCAGCAGGACTACAGCGAGCACAAAGAGAGGAGAGCTTAGCTGACCAGGCCAAAAAACATGGCTTAATATATATTTGAAGTTGAGATGTGCTTCACTGATTTTATCAGATAACCTAATGAGTGAAGCATTTTTTAAGCAATTCTCAGATGTATTTACAAATGTATGCACTACTACTTCACCAGCAGCAAGGGCAATGTGCATACTTAATACATTTATTAGCTTTAAATAACTACACAGGGGATATCACACACACAGTTCTATTTGAAATGTAGAATTGATTTAACATCACCACGGGAGGTTATGGTTTCCATTTGTAATTGAGATAACTGCGGTACCAAATTACTGTTGGTATTCGGCATTACAGGGGTGGTGGAGGCGTAGGGGCAAGGCATTGATATTATAATGCAAATTGTCTTTGAAGTTGCCTGCTAAAACTACTCTGTTGGCAGAAATGAAGAGGAAGGGAGAGGGGTGTATCCATTTGATATTCAGTGACTGGTATTTTAAAGAGCTCCTCCCTGGTGTCAGAAAGAAGTAAACAATCAGATGAAAAACGCAAAAGAGAAACAGAATTTTTCACATTTTGACTCATCCCTGATAAAACTTCAAAATCCTGTTAAAATATCAAAAGCAGAGAGAGCACTTTTTAACAAGCCTCAACAGACAGGTGTCACACTTGAATCTTGTCAAGTTGAACTCCAGATGCTAAATATTTCATATAATTTTTTTTTTTCTTGCACACTGAATGAGCTATTCTAGTTGGAGCATATGGAGAGTGATTTATATAAGAATGAGTGGAGTCATTCGGCTCAATTTCATACATCCTCGGGGCACAAGGGGGAAGCTGAGGAAAACCGCTCACTCTGTCTGAGATGCCTTCACTACCAAGTGCCAAGAATAAATCACACTCCTCATATCCCAGCTCCAATATTACTCTCTAAGAAACTGAAATCAATCAGAGATGAATGAGGAAACTCACAACAGGAGAATGAATATGCCAAAATATTTAGAGAGGAACAGGCGAAATAAAGAGGAATAAGGACTGTACTTTTTTTAATATGGGGCAGAGTGATTACTTTGAGGGGATCCAAGTCTATGACTGTAATTCAAGAAGTATAGCTCACTAAACCCAAAGCTAACAATAGATTTACGATAATCTCAGCTAATTCCAAGAGCAAAGGCTTTGTAACTATCACAGTATGAGGAAACATTAAAATCTGGATGAGGGCAGCTCTTATTTTCTCACTATGATTTTTCCATTAATAAATAAATTAAGAGCTCAGTGTGTTTATGCACAAGGCCAGGTGTCCCCCAGGGTTCCACTACGGGGCCTAATTTGTTCTATATTTCTTTTAATAACTTGGATCAGGACATTCAAGCAAAAATACACTTCTATGCTGATGACACTATCATTTATATGCATGCAGTACAACATCCAGCACCGTAATGGAAACACGTGAGCCCCCCCACAGCTAACCCTGCGTGGGCTCCTTTCCTGTAGCACAGGTGAATTTTAACATCTTTCATAGTGAGCTACTTATCATTTCAATCGCACAACAAAATTTAACAGAACACTTTACAGCACTGGACACAGATTATAGAGTTAATTAAACAGCTGGAGGTTTTTAACATTACAAATTATAAAGTGTCACAACTGCTGCCAAAGTGCTGATCCTGTGACGGCTTTGACTACAAGAGGTATCCAAGGTACTCTGTACTTGTCTCCTCATTATTCATTGTTGCAGATTGTGGCTGTCTAGTGTTAATGATAAACTAGATGGAAATTCTTGGCCATAAAATTTTTCTGGCGGAGATCCAGTTATTTTCAGCATGCAATGTCAACCAATCAAGGGCCACTAGGAAAAGCTGAACATACTGTATTGCACACATACTACCATGGGAATGGGGGAATACAACACACTTTGGCACCTAGACAAACACTGTGGGCAGCGCTTTTTCATTAGTCATTGCATGTTTCTGTAATAATTTATGATCTGAAATTTGTGCACACAACAAAAATTATATTTCATTAAAATATTTATTTTACAATTGGAGTTGCAGGAGGAGCCCCTGAAGAAAACTATGGACCAGCAAAGATTTATTTATTTATTTATTTTTTTAATATTTGTTTTATTTTGACACCAATATTGGCTCAAAAATATAGATAATATCATGGTGTGTGCCCTATGTAACTGTAACTGAAAATAATAATACATTTTTGTTGTTACTTCATATCGCAGCAGTTGTTGACAGGCAGGGACAGGGTCAATTTGGGCGGCAGGACCCCACTGCCTTGCGTCTGCTGCAGGATATACTTAACAGCCCACACAAGACCTTCAGACTGCATTTGAGTGTTTAAATTTGCATTTAAAATTGGTTTTAAATGCTCAGAGAACAAAATTCATGGTCTTCCAAAATTCACTCATAGTTGCATAATGATTTTAGCATCATCATATCCAATGGTAAATCCACAGAAAGCGTGCCTTCATACAAGTATCTCGGTATATGGACAGACGACCAGCTTTTAGTTAATTCACATTTTGCTAATCTAGTTAGAAAGCTCAAAATGAAAATTGGCTTTTATTTTAGAGATAAATCTTGCTGTTGCTTTATTTTCAGTGCCAAGAAAAAAAAATTAGCGGGGGCTCCTTTTCTATCTGTGATACAGCCTCCTCCATCTTATGAAGCCTTGACTCAGTGTGCCATGCGTCTCTATGTTTCATTACAAATGCAAAATCCTTTACTCACCACTGTATTCTTTATGATGGTGGGCTGGACATCACTGACCATTAGCAGATAAGAGCACTTGTACATTTTTATTTATAAAGTGATACTGGGTAAACTTCCGGCTTACCTCTGTACCCCTCTCTGCCTCACCACCTACACTCCTCCACGTGGTTGCTTTTTAATGTACCCCAGGTACATTAAACCCCCAGGGGTGGGAAAACTGCATTTTCCTGCTACGCACTGTAGTCATGGCATAATATGCAAAACGATCTAAAATTAGAAACTTTTATATCCACTGATGAATTTAAGGGCATCATAAAGAATGGGGTGATGGAGGCATGTAGCTGTTTGAGAGGCCACTGTGTTTGAAATGCTGTCTTTCTGTTTCATTGTGAATTTTTGTACATTATGTTGTATAGGTTGCATTGTAAGAGATTGAAGTAAAATAAGTAAAATAAAACAAGATACTGCCCCACATGTCTTTGTGGCATCAAAGAAGAAAACAAAACAAAACAAAACAAAACAAAACAAAAACATAAAAGAAAACATGTGCAGCAAAATCAATTTTGGTCAACCAATGACGTTCTGACCAAACATTTGACCAGTCGACAATTTGAGGTTTGCCTTAGTGTTCACTAACACTTATGCAGACAGTTTCACCATTGTTGTTGTTGCTGAATGGCATGTGTCCTGTAGCGGGGTTGCGACCTTCCTTTGAGCTCATTCTCCACTGTCCTTACAACAAGCACGGCACAATCCTGCATTAACTCTCCTTCAGCTATAGTAGCGACTGTTCAACACAATAACAGAGTGACAAACCATGATAACAAATTACAGCAAATGAAAGACAAGTTCTTTGCTTGTGTTACCTGCTTTCTAGGGCCTTTCAGTCCCTTGATTTGGGCTCACTGCCTATATGTAAGTGGCTCAGTATAAAGGCTGTCTGCTAAATAACGCAAATGTAATGTAAAAGGGGTTATTAGGAGCAGGGTCGAGAGAAACCGTCGGTGAGTAGAGTGCTATTACATGGAGGTATACTTAATGGACCCGGTAATAGAACCACATTTTACGGAGCAACTCAAGCAGCAACACCTTATTGGCAAAGCAAAGAGCCGGCCCATTCTGGAAACAACGACTGCAAGACACCGTTCAGTGGTGTTTAAAAATTCTATAACAGTCATGCGCTTGATTCAATTACTTATTCATTAAGTTTGCGTCTATTGATTGTGCAAGAGCAGCAAAACAGGCCGTCATAAATAAGAAGCAAGGACGCTGAAAACGTGCATTTCATCTCTAAACATAAATCCCACAAACCTGCTCTCCCCTTTTGCAGTGTAAAGGTGATTCTCAGGAATGTGTTCAGTCATAGAGATGTGAAGCGAGGCAAATGCAAAACAGGTTGCCTATTCAATTTGATCTCTGAAATTTGTATTTTGAATTGAAAACACATTTAACATCATGACATGAAGGTAAACATTTAGCGACCCCACGTCCCACCTTTCAAACTGCACATATGCATGGTGTAGTGTTGCAGAAGTATACATATTTTCAAATCAAGCTTGCTTCTGAGAAATCTCAGACTTTGCATGGAAAGATTAGTGGGTCTTTTTTGTTTGGGAGGCCCAAGGTGTTTCATGGCAAAAAGCAAGCCTATTATAAGAAAGGTTTTGTTTGATCTGAATGACCTGATTTCATATTCCCCCCCACATGTTCATGAAAAATGTGTATTGGAAAAAGTCGGGTGCATTATGAAACGATCAAAAATGCTGCAGGATGTTTGACCTTTCATACTGTTGTTCCCTGATTTAAATGAAACACTTGACGCTTTCTCTGTGATGGACTGCGATTCTGTGACAAGCACACCCTGTAACACTGCATGAGACAGCCAGTCAGTCTATATTCTTATGTACAGCACTGACAGGCTAAATATCTACACCTCCCCTGTGAGAAAACCTCGAAACAGCTACAACAGTCAATGCAAGATCATCTAAATATGCCACAGTAGTTAGTGTGTGAGTGTGTGAGGTGGAAAGTGGCAAGAGAACAGATATATTATTGCCTTCCCTGGCTTTCTGCAGTCGAGCACAGCGCTGGAGCATCTCAGATAAGACGGTGAGAGGTTGAAGGTGGGTGGAGTGGTGGGGAGAGCGAAGACAGCCACCTATTTGTCAATGTCCACATAGCCTCTAGGTTGGAAAGAAGCGTGCTCTGTAGCTCTGCATTACAAATGACACCCAGAGTGGGAGCTTCCTGATAACTGCAATCTCTCCTGCTTCCCCCTCTAGGACTATATACTGCTCATTCCCATTCAGGGGCCTCCCTGCCTGAGTTGCCAACTTTTATGCTACGGAAACTGTAAGGTTCTTAATTTTGCATGCTTATGCACAGTATATGCAAATACCAAACATTTTTGTGCATCTTGTAGTTATAGCCCCATAAAAACAGTGTTAAGGATATTGTACCGAAAACTGTGTCGACCACCACAGATGTTTGCTGGGAACAAAATAACTCAAATAGTTTATTTGAATCTTCTGATAATTATTTTGGAGACCCTGTGACATTCCCTCTTGTGATACTATCATGCATTGCTGTTGTTCACTGATAGCACATATCTGGGTTAGTTGTACATTTATACATTTAGTGATCTGGTCCTTCATGTCAACACATGCCTCACATACTGGTTTCTCGTATACAGAAATGCTCATCCTAGTTACTACTTTGCCACTGAACTATTCCTGTTTTCCTTTGACGAAAAGACACTCAAATGACTGGAGAAGTGGAGAAGTATTTGAAGGACGTCATATTTTATGTTAAAGTTGACAGCTCTACCCCGTCCTACTGTGTCCTGTGTGTGATGGCTGTGTTTTCTCTTGAAGGGGTCTTTATGATTGCGGTACCATGACACTAACAGTGCTAAAGACTTCAGAGATGAGCATGAAATTTCATGTTAGTGCTAGCGAAAACACTGGCATTCAGACCTAATTCTCAGTAAAACAATTTTCACAATCAGGAACAACAGAATTGAGAAAGGAATGTAACCCTGACAGGGAGAGAATGCAAAATAAGAACAATCCATTTCTCAGGCTATGTTCATGAAACTGTTCACTGCAGCAAACACAGATGGATGCTATACATCTCAACAAGACTGCTGTTCTTTGCCATTCCTTCCTTAAGTGAATAAATTTACACACCTCCGCTCTCAACCTTCAAAGGTAATCATCAGCACAATCCTCCGCTCTCATTAATTCTGACTGCTGCAATCTTTACAGAAAACAGAGTACAATTCAAAAGACAAGAACAAACCCCCCCTGGCCCTATTAGCTTCTTTTTTTCAAATGGAATAAACACAACAAACAAAAAGCAATGTATTTGTCAGTGTCTGGAGTGTAAGTACACAAAGTTTGGCAACACAGGACTGTGTTAATAATGGCAAAAAGACATTTGCTGGCTTGCTGTTGGAGTGACACTGTGGCTGCCATTCCTACTGCACTAGTGGGAATGAAAGGAATCTATCAGGGTTGGATGCTTGCTCACTCTCTCTCCCCTCCAGCTTCAATCTGCTGCTCTGCCTTCACCACCACCTGTTCCCCCCTGGCTAACACAGCCTGCACATTTGACAGCTAACACATTGGTCTGAAATACAGTAACCGAGAAAAACAGTAAAACTCACCAAACTCATCAGATTTATGCACACAATTTGGCACGAGTGTATCTGAAAAGTAGTTAGCCTGTCGCTGTATAGAGTTTAACACTGAAGAAGGCAGAGGCAATGACACATCCAGTTTCTACTGAATGTACCAGGGTTGCTGGCAAAGCCATAAGCTTGTGTCTTGCAATTTTTGATTCTAGACCTCAGAAATGGCATAAATAAAATGAAACAGGCCCCTTGTGAGCATGATGCTTATTTAAATAATATGGGTTTAATGTGTTTCTCTGACTGACATCTTATGAAACTGTGAAGTGCCACGGGGATTATACCGAGTCTAATGACCAATGATATTTGTCTCTGACTGGATTGGCAAAGAATATTAAATATGTGCATTCATTGACCCTCTTCCATCTCTGTCTCCATTCCTTTCCAATTCCCTGAACGAACTTGCCTCTAGTTATTATGATTCATCGAAACAGTAAATAAAATCTCCATCCTCAGCCACTGATGTAAATGACTGCTTAAATGTGTCGATTTGCATAATAGCAGCTATGCATCAGCTGACATGCAGTCAGTACCACTGAATAATGAAGATGATGAGTGCTATATCCTATGTGTATGATATACACAAAACAGGCTGTCTCCCTAAATAATCCTGTAGCCTTGGCGTGACAGCTGTTAATGACCGCTATAACAGTAAAATTGTTCTAAAATATCAGCACTTCTCTGGGGACACAAAACCTGTCATCCCTGCCCCAGAGAAGTGGACTTAATGATGCAAAACGGACATTAAACGTTTGACTAAAAATGGACCTTGTCTGAGAAAAAAAAGGCAAAGGCATTATCCCACTGTGTGTAAATACTTTTTGGAGCTGTAAATTGTACCATTAATTTTGAAATTTCGCTGTGTTTTAGCTGCCTGTCCAAACAACATGCTGAGGTTGAGCCACTGCAGTTTTTCAAGCTCCGTAAAGAATATTCAATCACTGCAATCAGGAGGTCTCATTCCATAGTAATGCTCTCTTCTTATCTGGGGCTGCTTCTCTGATTAGCTGTGAATATGAAGACCTCTCTCTCTCTCTCTCTCTTTCTCTTTCTCTCTCTCTCTATGTCTCTCTCTATGCCTCTCTGTTTCATTCTTTCTCTTGTCCCCTACTTCTCCTTTCTCTCCTTCTGTCTCCATCTCTTCCAAAAACAGCAAGATTCACAAACCTTTCTGAAAGGTTCAGCAATCTGTCAGTGTGTCCGGTGGCCAAGAGGCAGCTGAAATTGGACTTGGCTGGAACGGGATTGGAGGTCGAAAATTGATAGGGAATGACAATAACTGTCTAGAGGGGGAAATTTTTAGATTGGTTCTCCCTCTTCAGAGCGAGTGGGAGGGAAAGATGGGGTGTGGTTCAATTTTTCTCTGTTATAGGAGACAAAATCAATTAACAGGTCCATTGTTCCCCCGAATTCTCATTCAGCCAGCTCACGATATATAGGCCCACAGTATAGGGTGGATGATGGAAATATAATTTCTGCTGTTCTGACAGGCAGCCCTACTCCATCATAGATATCATCTAATAGGTGAAAATACTCCATGCACTCTGCTTAACCATACATTAGTGATGAGCCAAGCACAATATAACTTCAGAAACTCTTAATGCAATATTTCTTTGATTCAACCAACAGAGAAAAATGTCCCTATGTGATCTGAAGACATTATGAGTATGGGCTTACCACAGTATTACTGCTTCTATTCCTCAGGTAATAGTGTCCCATCTGACAGAAAAAAACCCAAACAAACCAATACACAGTCCAGCTACAGTACTACATAATCGATTCTTTCAAAACATATGTATTGTTATGAGGAATGTCGGCAATGCTAAATAACAGGAAAAGATGCTGTGTGGAAGGGTAGGGCTACCTCTAAAAACATTCCAGCCTCAAAGATTAATGGGTCTATGTAAATCTTTATCCAAGGCTTGAATGCAAAGCACAATGTGCTAAAGCTGTGGAGGACAAAGGAACAGCCCAAATCAGGAATGTGTTAAATAAAAAGGAGAATGAAAGAATAGCCGGGGTCAGGAATGCAAGTTGCATGGGCTTTCATGATGGGAGGTAACAGCCCACATCCTCCTATTTGTTTTGGACTTGGCAGCTCAGCCGTGGCACCGCTTGAATAACTAAATTCAAACAGATGCTCCCGAAAATCATTCAGAGATCTCACGCTGGGTTAAGCTTAATCCTTCACAACAATCCTTTGAATATGCAGTATGCAAGATTCACTGTGTGAACATGCTCTGCTGAGCTGGGTACATAAATTATGTTTCATTTTAAAATGTTCATCCATAGAGTGATCAAAATCTTTCAGCAGGATTTCCTGTATTTCTGCTGCTGCCCACACATAAAAGCAACAAAGAGACCAAGACAAAAATGTCCTTATGGACCCTGTGGATGAGTCTCTGAGCCAAAGTGCATTCATGCCTGGGGACAATAGTGGACCGTGGATGATCATGAGTCCAGACATTACTCAGCCATGTCAACCTCCATATCTGGATGAAACAAAAACATTTTTTCCAGCTAGACATGCTAAGAATTTTAATTTATAATGATACATTTCATTTGATCCCGTTGGAAAATTCTTCTTTTGCTGTCATCCTTTCACAGGGGAGCTAGAATGCAGCACAACAGCCCCCCAGGAGCTGGTAGGGATTTGATGGATTCATCAAGTGCACTTAGCAGGGTTGATGCTTGTCAACAAGGGGGCTCAAACCTCGGCCCTCAGGTTGATTCAGTCTCCCAACACACATGACCACCATGGTATCTTGTAGCTTTTACACCCCTTGTGATACAGCAGAGCCTTGCATACACACATACACCAGCATGCACCAGCTAGACTCCCCTAAAATCCATGAAAATCAGTCACAGTCAGGGTGACTCCATAGAAAGCTATATGCAATTGAGCCCTGAGGCTAATCTGCTTCCCCCTCCAACACAGTTCCATTTCCCTTTACCTAGTTTTATCGAGATTGCATCCCAAGCAGTACATGAATGAAGTATTTCTTGAATTTATCCTGAATCTACAGTGTTAGAAAGTCATTACCACAGAGAGATATTAAAGAAAAGGAAAAAATAACTCTTCAAACAGAATTTTATAGAAGCATAATTCATCACTTTCCTCCGTAAGTTTTGTTTAAAGTAGCAGAAATTGCAATTGGAAAAGATTAAATATCACGATTGCCAAGGGTGTGTTTTCCTCGTGGTATGCAAATGTGTTTACACAACATGCACACACACACACACACACACACACACACACAGATATAGTACAGACACCCCACACACTCAAATTGCATGTCTGATGGGTTATTGATCAATGTCTGCCCTTTCCAGGCATGTTTACAAAGAGTGGCCCATATCTGACCTTTCATTCCTCAGGGGACTAGTTTGTCCAAAAATAAAAAAGACTTAATGGACAAAGAGTGTTACAAAAATCAGGCCTAAGGTGCATTTGCTACCTACAACCTACAATAGGTTGTCTCTGAACACAAAGACAATTTTGTTAAATCTACAATCTGTCTAGGTGCTTAGACTCCTTACAATCGGTTGCTTAGGACGTGAGCCATCTGGGAACTCGATCTTATTCTAGTGTTATAAGCTGAGATGGAGGGAATTAGCCAATAGCAAAACCATCATGGGGCCCAATGAGGTGTTAAAAATCTATTAATGACAGGAATGTAGCAAAGGCAAAATACATCACTCTCACGTGCAGGCACTCATGAACACTAACATGGGCGCACTTTAAATCATGTACACACGTCGTGCAGTGCAGATTGCCAAAATAGATTTCATGGAGCTTCTTGCCTTGCACAGGATATTGGAGTCATTAATAAAAGTTGGAGTAGTTGTCTCTCTCTTTCTCTCTCTCTCTCATTCTCCATCTCGAACACGCACACTCATCTTTATGGACCATTGATAGCAAATTCATCAGCGGCTCATGACGTTAGTGACGGCTAAGCTCTGACTGATGAAGGCAGTCTTCTGTGTCTGCCCAGCCCGGGAGTGCCTCTCTCTCTGGATTAGCCAGTCAGTTCACACAAGCAGAGCAATCTCCCTGAGACACCAAAGAAGATGACAGGGTCACGTCTGATGAAAAAACAAAAAAAAAACAAAAAAAAAACTACAACACAATGAGCCTACTACAGCACCCTGGGGCACTCCATCATCAAAATCAGACCCTAATATTCTGTATTAGTAGAGACAGTGATGAAGAGAGGCTGCTATTCAGGATAATGGGTACAGGGTGCTGGAAAGATATTTATTGATGAGTGAGACAGTGTGGAGTGTGAGTTTGGTCTTTACCCTCAAATAATCACCTGCTTGTTGTGAAGGTGGCAGAGGAGAAAAAAAGGCATTACGAAGATGTCACTGAAATTACAGCGTACATTCTAGCGCAAAAGTGTGAGATTGATTTTATGTGGTAAAATATGCATGGCTGCCCTCTGAAAGTCGAATCATCTATTACAGCCCCCTTGTAGTCAATAAAGAAGTATGTCGCTGAGCATTTTTGTAAGACAGTCAAAACACATTGCTATATCACAATAAAATTGATCAAATATGGCCTCTCTGCCAAGAAGCACTCTTATGATCACAGTTACAAATAGTAATGTGCGATCATGGACAGAGCAGGAAACATACAAAGACACACTGCCGCCGGTAATAGTCCAGTAATATTTCAGTAGTAATTCAATAGCAGCAGTGCTGGTGAAAATACATAATGTTTAAAGACAAGAAACACTTAACAGTAAACACACTAAACACTTTATTTAACTGGACATACTGTATCTCTGCTGTCTTGATTTTTTTTTATAGATTTTAAATGTTCAAATGTGTTTGTATTATTCTGTTGCATTTGATTGTGACTGATTATGACTGCATGATCTATAAACACTGTCACTTGTGCCAAAGCCTTTTCTATTGCCAAAAATACCATAAAAAAACAATTGCTGTAATGAACATCCAATTCTGAGTCAGTTACAGCCTCTTCAGATAAGTCTCACCTCACATGGCCTCATGCTTTCACCAAACAACTGACTTTCTGAACTCAACAGAAAGATCCCGGTGCCATCTGAAGATATGGTAGGTGACCTTAATTCACACAGAAGGCTTTTAAATGATGACGTCATTCATCAGACAACTTACTTGCTTCAAGGCAGCCAGTGACTATCAAGAAATCTACAGTTTTAGCATCACAACATCTGACATCCCCATGCTGGCAGGCCTATTTCATGCTTGAGGTGCCTGGGGTAATAAGGGCTGAACTTGTGTGAGAGCGGGGTTAGGGCAGAGCTCGACAGTGAGCGAAAAACTGATCAGTTAGAAAGATAGGCAGTTATCTCAACCGCATTCCAACCAAATCCGGCTCCGATGCCTTCAAATCCTGTCTCTTGTCTTTGGATCATATCAGCCACACCAGCCACCACTTGTGATATAGTTTTCAGAAAGACAGGCACATACCTGCAGCTCTACACTATACATCCAGTAACCACAGATGTACTAGAGTTTGACATTTATGCCTAAACCCGATGGGATCCGACAAGTTTGGTTCAGCTCAGGATTAATTTCTGACTTCATTGCTTAGTTCATGTAGGGCACAGGCTGAGCAGGGAGTGCAATGACTTTTTTATTCTCTTTTTTAAATAGGCAGAGCCCACGAGGTGTGAGAACATTTGCACCCGTTTTTAATCCTACATGCTCTCAGTAGCTGCAGGTCTGATTGATAGCCTATGATAGCCTACAGTGGCTCTAAATTTAATTCTTATAGACAGGAACCTAGTTTATGATTCCTGATTTTCCTGTCACTCCAGGACTGAGACTCCTCTCCTCTCCTCTGTCAAACCATATCAAAGCCTAAGGGGAAAATGTTTAGGGTGAGATCATCATCTAGCGGACAAACAATTAATGTCTATTTAGGACTCCAGTTGGACTTGGGAGAAGATAAAGACGTTCTTTTTCAAGTTGGGGCTGGGATCAGACAGAACTTTTTTGGGCAAAGGTCAGTTTGGACGCGAAAATGTGGGCCGGAGTTAAGTTCTAAGCTAAACCTAACTCTGAAAAAGAGAATATGCAACTACATTACACATTATTACACATAAGGAAATCAAATTCAACTAAGAGGGATTTTAAACCCTTACCATCTTTGTTTGGATGTTGTTTGTCAGAGTTATATAACCAGCTCACTCTCTTATTCTCTAACACTCTATATGTGCACCAAATTAGCGGTAATCCGTCAAGACAATGTATTTGTTTTAAAGTCTGTCTCCCATGACGTGTGCACAATGACAAACAGTGGGATTACAGTCCTCCTGAGGCTGCAGATGGATAGATATAGAGACAGCTATTTGAATTTCCTTGTCATGGCGATTAGCAGCAGAAATTCCATGAAATTGCAGAGGTGCTGCTCAGGTCATGAGGGACGGACGGACAGATGGAGGCAAAGATAAATGATAGATGCATGGATGAATGGAGCCAATAAAATAAAGACCAGATGGAGAAGTCAGGGACTGCCAACGAGCCAAAATGGCAACCCTTCCACATAAGTGATACCAAAAGTGCAGGCTGGCAACCATCCGCCGCTATGATCTCTTCATTAGATCCCTGTTATTTATCATCCTACATATTTTGACCAGTATATCACATTAGCAGGCATTCAGGTGTCATATAAATGCTACTAGAAATACACACCAAGCCCAATCTAGGAACGTGTAATTGCAAAAATGTGCGCTATTTGCTCGTTTCAAGGGATAACTAATTACTTGTACCTTGCTGTCTGGATATTTACAACGCTGGACTGAGCTGGCACACTAATGAATTGGCGCTTCGCTAAGGTGGTTCCCAGAGATAGAAGTTACTGTTTGTGATTCTATTCTGGACAGCTTATACCAAACGTGATGAGAATTGTAATAGGTTGCACTGGGCCAGGCAGTAATTGCTGCTGCGGCTACGGTTGATGAGCTGCGGTAGTATTATAATGTGAGCATGAACATGTTTTTCATTTTCTGTGATGATGTGAAATGTCTATCCCAACACACAACCTATCACCATTTAGCTTGTTTGGCAGTCTTTACTTTCACTAAATTTGCTCTGGTTTCTATTTATTTTTACCAACACCGCGCTGTTATGTTTACCTCATCTTCCCAGGGTGTTGCTGTTAAGCATATTGCTAATAACTAAAAAGCAATTTTCACTGAATAGTCTTGCTGCTCACGAGTGGGAGTCAAGTAGAAAACAAAGCCACAGTTTCTGACGCAACAGGAACAATAAACAAGCTGTGTTTGGCTCTCCGGGGGAATCTGAGAGGAAGATGTTTGTGCATGCTGTATGACCAGGACCTTGTGCCAATCCCAGCACTCCTCCTCACACCCTGACAAAGCGTTCACTTCTATTCAAACTCAACTTAGCCATCCAATTGGCTGCTGAACAGATTTACTAAGACAGTCAGTTGAGATGTGTGTATGTGTGTGAGCACTGTGAAAGAGAGAGAGAGAGAAAGAGCATGGTTGTGTCTTATGAATGTGTGTGTGAGTGAGTGTGTGTGTGCGCGCACGTTCAGTTGAGACATGACCTTTGGTGCCAAAGGCTAACTGTGCTGTTATTTATAGGCTGGGCCAAATGGGAGGGCAGACACTGTGTCACCATGGATATTTCATCAAGAGTCCACACACAGAGACACAACACACACTGTCTCGCTCTCTGTCTCTGTCTGTCTCTCTCTCTCTGTATCTGTCTCTCTCTCTCTGTACCTATCCAAGGCGACTCCTGCAAGTGTGATGATATACTACACTTCTCACTCCTTCCTCCTTCTCCTCAACTCCAAGTTTCTCTCTTTCTCTCCTGCACACACACACACACACACACACACCCCAACCAACATGCTGCTAACAATCACCCATACCAGTAAAACAGATAATGAGCCACCTACTGTACATGTATTTAGTTTTTTGCCAAATAAATAAATACATTTAAAATTAAATTAAATAAATGGGGCTTCACAAAGTCAAGCCAAAAATAAACTGATGATCTGGCAGAGAAACTGCAGCATGGAGGTAGAAAAACAATCTTGGTAGCCTCTTGAAATGCTGAATGAGAGGCTGGGAATGAAAACTGTAATTGATGGCTATGGAGACACATTTGTTTCCAATGCAGCTAGTTTTCAAAATGAGCAGGTCCTCTGCAGAGAGTTTCAGTAAATAAACTCCCAAGACTGAGAAGTCTGCCACTGAGAATCTGAGCTACATTTTCAAGGAGGAATGCAATAACTTAGGGAGAGTAAGTTTTCTCATCCATGTATATTTGATGAGCTGAAGAAGAACTGGCAGTGTCTGAAAATAGCAGTTGACATGCTAACAGTGGGATGCATTTGTGACACTGACAAAATAGGTATGCTTGCAGGGGCTTTGTTCAGCTACATTAATCATGTTTTTTTTTAGGATGAATATTCATGATGATAATTAGAACTGAGATGTTCAATTATGGGATAGATACACCACAACAAAGGCTCAAAATTGATGATTCTCACTGAATTACAATACTGATTCATGTGACAAAATGCCTTCAGAAAGTTATGGCAAATTTGACTCCATGTTGCATGGATGTCAGAGTTATGCTCGTAACATCACTGTTGACTTGTACAGACAGGCTAATAACCATTTCACTTGAACTCATTCCAAGTCATCCTCCGTGGCTGCCACACCAGGAAGAGGCCATCTAGCACGTAGGGGGGCTGCCTGCTGCATTCACCTGCAGCACTGTGGGTGACAGCAGGCAATTACACACCAAAAGCCTGGCTCAGGCACTCTCATAATTATACTGTCACAAAGCAGCCTGCTGAGACACACACACATACACACACTCAAATACAAAAGACAAGCGCCTGCCTACACATATGCATAGATGGACATATATGTGTGCATTTGGACATACAAATGCAGGTCACATGCAAACACACACACAGCCCCACCCTAATCCCCAGTGAGCCTCAGGTGAGTCAGTGCAGAGCAGACGGTGCAGACAGTAATAGGCTGACCAGTGGAAACAGACACCATGTGCCAAAGCCCGGGTCAGCGAAGGCGTTAACCACCACTTATCACATGGTTAAGTCTGCATAGCTTTGACTGACAGTCCCAAGACGTAAAAAAGGAATTTCAAATGAGGCACTTTGGATGTTTCAGTTGGTGTTGATGGTGACAAGATGGAGGACCTGGGGTCTGAGGTAGATTTAGCACACCTAAGATCAAAACTGCTCAGTAATTCTGCTTGGATGTCATAAGCGGATATCCCAGTTCCGGGAATGTTCTGCAATTTGGCAACAGCTCCCTGGCACCTGCAAACTGATATACAATATCCCACAAATCAGCAAATCCCAGCAACTTTTTTTTAAGGTTTTATAGGAAGCGAGAGAGAAACTCATCCCACCAGCCAAAATGTGATCCTGATTCACAATTCCTTTGTCAGTACTCTGACTGGAACCAATCACTCCTGGCTGTGGGCAGGCTTTATTGCCTACCTTTGACCAAGTGAGTGCCACTCACGTTGACAAAGCTGCAGTTTGCGGTGGCACACAGGTCATGCACTGACGAGATAACAGAGTCCTCAAAGAATAGAAAGTATAAAACCCACTTCTCTTCAGATTATATGAAACCTTACCCCTGCCTAATACCAGTGAAGTATAATGCCAGTTTTGCTGCACTCTATCCAACAGAGACTTGCCCACGGTGGTTTAACGATTGCAAAAGATACACTGAGGTGAGTTTAGCAGGTGTCATGTCTTGCCTGCAGTAGCTGTGGTAATTGTTGCACTAGCTAAAATGGGTACAGTAATATATCTATACCCAATATGTTCACACAAAGACAATATCAGAATAAAAGACAAAAATAACATGCAAGTATACCAGTGCTGACAAGAGCAGGTGCACAGAGCAGAGATGACCATAAGAAGTAAACCATCCACTCTCTATGCACTGCCCTATACAATGGCGAGGAGATAATGGGTGGGGCAGTAAGCACTGTTTGTTAATTTTGGTGTACTTTAGAGATTTTGACACAATATGATCCTTCTTTTTCGTATGTGTGTATATGTTTTATTTATTTATTGATGTGTTTATTTTTTTTTTTTTTTTTCTTCAAGGAGGTAGGCAGAGGCCTGAGACATACAGTACTTGTAAGATAAGATAGAAAAGAAACTGTAAAAAGGCTGGATAGAAAATAATACTGCTCATAAGGCTGATTCCAGCCACCAGCTATCCTCTCTCTATATCCACTGTCCAACCTCCCTGAAATCAGTTTTTCTAGAGTCGGATGTCTGATTACTATTTCTGGTTGAAGGAGCTGGAATGGGAATTCTGAATTGTTTTGGGTAAGTTTAGCACCTCATTTATCATTACAATATGTTGTATATTTTATTTGTCTACCCTGGTGTTGTATGTTTATACATTATGAGTCAATTCTGCAGAGTACTGCAATGTATTTTTATACAAATCATACCGCAACGTATGGTTATAGTATGTATAACACTGCATGGGTCACGATGTGATGATGTGCCATGACGTCCTTGCCAATAGCCAGTCCTAATGACCAGTGTTGTGCATTCCAGTTTGCAAATGCCGACCACGGATTACCCAAAAGGTAGTAAGAGATGCTATCAAAGAAACATGAGAGGGAAAAGTGAGTAATTGAGCACAATTGCAAATACGTAGCCACACCTGGGAGAGTAAAGGTTAGAAAAAGACGACGATTCATACCCTTGGGGTGTTTGTTTTGCTCTGACAATGCTGACTGTGTCACCACCACACCTCAGGGTTAAGCTGAAAGGATTTACATGACCTGCTTGAAAAACATGTAACTCAGTTTGACCAGTTTCACACCAGAATTCTGGGTTACCAGCTAGGACATGGCAGACAGTTAAACAGAAAAAATCAGATTATATAAACCTAATTTTAGGCTTACTTTAGTTATTTCAGTATGCATCTGATATGAAAAAATAATAGTTGTCAGTGGTGCTTTAGCAAAGTGAACAGTAGGGCTGCATGACATACTGTATTGTTTCAGCTTTGACACTGTATGCATGTGTAATAGCCACATTGTACGATGTGTGCTATTGAGTAAGGTGAATTGACTCAAACACATCATGCTACAACTTCTTTGGTGCCTCATACAAAAGGCAAACTTGCAAGGTTCTCATTTTCCATGGTTAATCTACAAGAAAAGTCCATCTGATAATAAGTAATTTAGTCCAATGTAAGGGCTCATGGATACAGGGAGTTTGTTGCTAGTGGCTGTAGGCTCTGTATACACAGCGATCAGTTTGGTGAAGGGGTGCACTTGATCAGTTTATCATGCAACCAAAAAGCCCCACTTGTCTGCATGTATCTGGTGAAAATTTCTGTATTTTTTCAAATCACAGAATCACATAAGAAAGATACTGCAATGTTACCAGCCCTAGTGATCAGTATGCTTTTAACAGTGGCTCTCTGAATGCAGGTGAACTTTAACCTCTCCTGTTTGTGCTGTGCTAGTCCAAGGTTGAAGGACAGGTGAGCCACCAGTATGCAGATGATATGTGGGTGTTTCCATGTGAAACAGTGGGAAACAGAGCAAACAGTCTGTCTCCCAAGAGAGAAACGAGTCTCCCAAAACTGGGGCATTTCTGTGCCTTTGTAATCTTTTTAAGTTTAAATAATTTGAAACTGGTTCTGCTCAGGCAGCAAAAACATTGTCTTTGAATGCAGTACATGCACTCAGGCTAAAATAACAAGTGAAGACAACAACCCAGAACAACAGTGTTTACAACAGCAATAAGGCATAATACCTTCTCTCTGATCTAACCAGACACAGCCATAAAAATATAGGACAAATGTTGCTGCACAAATCCATATGAACTGTACTTTGACTTACTCAGTGACCAGTGGGAAAACCTCTCTTACAAACACATCCCCAAACAGCTTAAATCAGAACTTATGCGGGACAGGTTGCAATGTTTTTCAGTCTTTTTTTTTTTTGGTTTTCAATTATCTATACACTAATCTCAGCAAAGCATAATCAATATAGTATTAGACCTCTCTAAAACACTAAACATGATTGAGTGCAGATTAAGCAGTGAGGTCCATAATGGTAGCGTCCACTCCAGTGTTCAGATAATAACAAGCAATATGAGGTCAGTGCGGGTTAAAGTCTCCTAACGTCTCAGCAGCACAACAGGTGACTGACTGGGTGACACACTATCCAACATGACACCTGCTCACACATGGACACGTCGTTCCTCGAGCCAAAAACCACAAAAATCTGACCTTGTGTCATCGCTGCCCAAAACTGAGGGCCTCGGTTAAAGATTGTCAGTCAAAACAAACCATCTTTGCTTTGTCATTTTGAGACCATTTTGCAAGTGCGGAGCTGAAATGGACAAACGGCTTCGCTCATACTTTTTCCGTCACTCACCAGGTTTTCCCTCCTCCCTATCTGGCTTCATCCCCTCCTCCAGGGGGAGTTTTCCAGAGGATTCCAGGATCTGTCAGGTGTGTGGTGGGGACGTTCACGACAGACAGATGAGAAATTCAAATGCCCTCTTCCTCAAGCAGCCCTCGCTCAAACACCGACCACTTTCATTTTTTCCCCACTGAATCCAGGAAGTATATCCATGAGATCCCTCTCTCTCTCTGTCTATCTCTGTCTCTCCCTCTGCAGTGTACCTGTCCACGGCGACTCCCACGGGTTTGACAATACAGTACGTCTCCCCTCCCCCTCAAGTCTAATGGTTTACTAGAGGGAGGAGGAGGAGCTCGCCGGGGCCGTCACTATGTTTTCCCACATTACTCAAACACACACATGCACCAAAAGGGGGGGGAGGAGCCCTGTCAAGGTGTGGGCTTGCAAGCAGGTGAGCGTCAATGTGTGTGTGTGTACTGTCTCACACCAGCAGGCTGTGGAGTGTGTGTGCAGTGTGTATCTCACTCAGCACAGCAACAGGTTTGCCAGCTGTTGACTTGCCTGAGGGTCTTAGTAACCTAATGCCTTTCCAGTAACACCTCCAGCACTGCGAAAAACCTTGAGCACC
This sequence comes from Myripristis jacobus, assembly GCA_900302555.1. NCBI lineage: Eukaryota > Metazoa > Chordata > Actinopteri > Holocentriformes > Holocentridae > Myripristis > Myripristis jacobus. The sequence continues at coordinate 39,528 of OMLB01055483.1, forward strand.
AATAAAATGAACAAATGCGGTGAGAAAGACTTGGAAATGGAAACACAACCATGTCGGGGTCGGAGTTATTTTTATGCTTTCTCTTCTTTTGTTTTTTTGGTTTGTTTTTTGTCCTGTTTTTGGGGCATTTATGCCTTTTTCTTTTCAATAACACTTGGAATTGGAATTTCTTTTGCCATTGTTAGACCTGTCCGTCCAGATTTTTTAGTAACTTGTACAATCTAAAAGAGTACAGAGTATAGTAAGTGCCTAAGCTAGCCAATATGTGTGGATTTAGAGCTTCAGCCATGGGATACACACAGGATATTGTCCAATCATTCAGTGGATTCAAGTACATCTCTGTTCTGATGTTTACTTTTTATTGGAAAAGCTTTTTTTTTTTTTTTTTTTAAACTTGGCTGCTTTTTATAGTTGAATCGAGTCTTTGTAATTTCTGTGATTGGCATGAAAAGTACACAAGAAGGCATATGCGCAGAGGATCTGAATAACTAAATCAATATCAATCACCAGTTTTCACAGTTAGTGCAGACGCACATGCAAGCTAATTGCCCAAACCATCTGTGAAGGCTTTGTTTATTTCAACAACCCTCTCAGTGGCACACCAAGGCACAATCTCAGCGAGGGAGAAATCGAAGATGTAGCCAGACAGAGGCAGCTCTCGGTTTGATTTTACACAAAGCTGATAAGCATATCCATTAATAAAGTTTTTTTTTTCTTCCCCCCCCCCCCCCCACTGGCTGAAAGAACAATGGCCGAAATCTCTTAAAATAAGCACGTTGCGGTGTTAGTCACACAGCTAGTATAAAATACTCATCAAAAGGAGTGGGTATCATTAGGAGTTTACTTATTTTTCCGTGATTTTTGTTTCATCCAGTTGTTTAACAATTCTCCTATCGATTTCCACCCTTTACATTTTCTGTGGTAAAAGACTCCCTGCAGCTTCAGTGGAATTAACTTTGTTTTATTACTCAGAAAAGAACTTGCTTTGTCGAGGTACTTTTTTTTTTTCAGAATTACTTTTCGAAGCAAAATCACATTTGGCATAATGCCTTACTTGTGAGAAAACAACGCAAGTGAAAAAAATCATTAGATTCATTAGAGTCATGAGACTCCCATTTGTATTTACCACTTTATTGGGTTGTTACAGAATTGTTGTACCAGTAATTACAATATTTCAAACTATATCTGAAGGCGTCATCTGCATGCTAATGTTGTGACTGTTGACAAGGTGCAGAATAAGTGAAGAGAAAATGAGTTAAAATTGGACTTTTGGACTCACAGTCTCACAGTGCAATCGTTTGGCATCAGAACACTTGGATTATGCTGCTCGAATGATCAATAAGATGTATCATTAGTGTGGTGGTGGCTTATTGATTTTGGTGAATTAGGCAGTTTGGAGCCTAGTCTAAATTGCAACTGGCTCTCCATACCCAGCCCTGCTCATCACAGATTGCTTGAACTGTTTTGAACTTCGCTGCTGTGACTCTGTATCTTCCCTGTGATGAAGAAGCACTACCACAGTGCAGCGTTTCCCACCAATCAGGAGAGCCGAGCTCAAGCATGGTATCTTAAGCCCAAGCCTTTTGCATTACCATGACTGACTGATGGCCTTTACAGCACTATTCCACTTCTGACATCTGCAGACATCAACATTAATATCCATTTATAGGGAAGCAGCTGTTGACCTTCCAAGGTTGCTGCAATAACTGGAAAAAAAAATCTATCTATCTATCTATCTATCTATCTATCTATCTATCTATCTATCTATCTATCTATCTATCTATCATCCATGAATATGATGGAGTATGGTAAATTGTCTAAAATTGGGCACATCTGCTGTGGCTGAAGACCCTCTCCATAATCTCCAACTGAGAAATGCCCACAGTATCAATCAGCTGTAAGGTCACACCTGTCCTGGCTGACAGTGCCAATAAAGTCTATTCAAAACAGAGCTGTTACACTACAAACCTCATTAATCAAGCACAGATGGCATTAACGTGATCCTGTGCTATTTTGTGTTGCTTTTTAGTTTTATTTGAACACTTAAATAATGCATTCATATTCATGTCACTTGGTCAGTCAATTGCATTTTCAGTCTTTTTGCTAAACTTTTGACTGGGCTAAATTTCACTAAGCCTCCTGTGTGTGCCTGAAGTACGCCCCTGGCCTCACTCCTCTCTTGGTATTTTCACTCTGTTAGAGATGAGATGCATCTTTGCTGTATTTCACTGCCATGGAGTGACAGCATGTGGAAGGAAACCGGTTTCAGCTTTAATATATGAAGTCACAAGAGGGCATGTGCACTGAGAAAACACTATTAAGATTTCAGATTTATTAAGCGTTCAGTTTGACTTCACCGTTCAGCCAGTGTCAATGTTAAAAGGCCGTGTGTGAGTGTCAGTGACGAACATGAATCAACAGCCTCTAAGTGAGTGTGTGTTGTCTGTTGGTGTGTATCCACCATATACACACTACCACTGCCTGTGGTGTTCACTGTTATTATTTTATATTTCATCATCTACACCGCCAGAATCATTTCATCCGGCCTCCTCTGCAGTGTGCCATTTGAGAATCAATGTACCACCCCTCTCTTCCAAACAATAAAGCGGGGCCAAAGAATATAAGCTCTTGTTGTCTATTGTGTCCATGCATAATGGACAAACTGAGGAAATTGAATACTGCCTGCTCAAAGGGGGGGTTTGTGGTCCTAGCAGGCCTCCACCTCAGCCCCCCTGCCCCGTCTAAGCTCAACTGATACACCACTGATTAAAGCGGGAAATACAGGCACGGCATAATAGCTGCATTCTTGCCGGGCCAGAGTGAGATGAGAGCAAGCAGGAGGCTTTGTGCTATGAACATGCGCGCACATGTGTGTGTGTGTGTGTGTGTGTGTGTGTGTGCTGATTTCACTTCATGATAACACCCAAAGAGGATCAGCAGTTATGGAAGAATAATGCTGCTGTAAAAAGGCTCAGAGTTCCTTTGTAATTGACATCTGGAATCAGTTTCAAACACTGATTTTTCCTACCTGCACCAATTCTCCCAGAGTCACAGGACCGTTCTGTGAATTGGGGATGAAAGTCCTTTTATGCCAGTGGAGAGGCAGGTAATTTATATTAGCTGTAAAAGACAGCATTTGCCTCTGCATACTAGCCAGTGGCTAGAAATGACAAAGCCAAAGATGAGAGATGACTCAGCAATTTTCCCCGTTCTGGAGAAAAGAAACTCAGAGAGGGAATCTGAGAAAAACCTTAATAGTGTAATTTATCATGTGAAACTGTGGGTTGTAAAGTTATTTAAAGAATCGTGCTGCTAAAATTGGCTGTTGGAGCACCTGAGAAATTGAGGGGCACTGCCCTAAATGCCTGAATACCTGCAAGAAGCTGCTTTATGACAAATGGGGTCTTAGCGTACAGGAACGGGGTCATGCAAGCATATTACCATCATTATGACCATGCTGAACCTACAGAGTTTCCATATTCAAATCTCTGAGGCTTAGAGAATATGTTAGCATTTTTTAACAAGTCACCTGCAAGGAGCTAGCATGGAGCGTGATAACGGAGACATGTTGGCTTGTTCAACAGAGGGTAGGCTACATGCAACATATTAATTACTCTTGCTGCAGACCTGTTGGGACATGCTAGCTAGTGTGTGCAGTAACTAGGAGGTGTTTCAGCTGCAGCTAGGTCCCAGACACTTATGAAGATAAAGTGCTAATCAGCAGGTCTGTTGGGTTTCCTAATTAAAAGAATGTACTTGGCACGCGCTGCCAAGTACATTGTATTAAGTACACTGCATTAAGACACCATCAAATCACACTGTAGGGACCAGGGAACAATGGGAAACTTGTTTTCTGCAACATGCATGGCTCAGGATGCATTATGATGAAAAAATCTATACAGAATGCGGTTTAAGTGAAATTGCAGGCACACACCTTGTGCGTTCTGCAGAATGCATAACACACTTGGTTCAACACAGAGATGCATGTAATCAACATCACACACAAACATGCGCGCATGTCGTTAACTTGTGGGAAGCCTAGAGGTGATGAGCTAAGAGGACTATCCCTTAAATGAAAATCAATGAAGGCAGGCAGTCTGTCTCTCTGCAAAGTCTGTTTACACAATAGCTCACGAGACAGCGGCACTAGCCAGCACTGCCAAAAAGATGTCAACCTTTTGCTGTGTGAGCAAGGAAGAGATGAGAGTAAAATAGAGACAATGAGGGGAAGACTGAGAATGAATTAAACGCTGTGAGTGTGTGTGTGTGTGTGTGTGGGTGTGTGTGTGTGTGTGGGTGCAGGCAGCTGTTTATCACTGCTATAACTTGGCTCGGCAGCTTGTGATCACTGTGGCGTCCATCTCTTTAATGCATGTCTGCCTGTCTTCGGCGCTGGCTAAAAGGTGAAATCACTGGGGCTTCTGACAGTCTGAATTCCCACTTTCTCCTCCTCTTGCTCCTAGGAGCATTCCCTACATGCCAACTCAAAAACGAAAACTGAACCAAGCTTGTAAAATAGATGAGCTCATACTCTATGAAGCATACACTGTCAGCTGGTAGAGAAAAAAACACCTCTACATCAAGATGTGATGATGACGGAGTAGAGGCAAAGAATGGCCAGTCCAAGAAAGAGCCAAATGAATGGAAGGAACTGACCAGGCTATAGAACAGTAATAGTGGGTTGTGTCAGTGAAAATACATCTCAACTCCTCAAATATTTTTTTTTCTGGTGAAGAAAAAACAAAAAAAATATAAATATAAATGAAAAAATAAAATTAAAAAACAATCTAGCTACTTAAACTGAATTAGGTGGATCAATGGCCTTGTCCTTATTTAGGACCTTGATGATTCGGACCGCACTTTGAAAACCACAGCTACAGGGCAAGAACATGTCTAAGCACAGTTCAGTGCCATGGGTCAACCAAGGCTAATGGCAGAATTTTTACGAGGAATGCTCAGGTCCCAGATTTGCTATGACCTCCAAGAGGATGTTATTTCCTGTCCCATGCCCCCATCTCCTGCACCCCACACCCCTGCACCTCCAGGCAAAGCAGATGAATGGAAAGGGTGGGTCAGTTTTAAAATGGCAACTTCAAGTTTCTTGTTTAAAGTGGGTGTGAAAGGTCTGGAACCTTATACTGTTGATCTACTCTGTATCTTTGAGATACTGGTCTCTTCCTCTGCCTTGCTTTCCCATTCAAATCGTATCCCCTCACCCTAACAGCACTGCGCATCCTGCTTTCTCCTACTTTAGCTAACAATCATATTTAATGTTCTCTTTTACTGAACCACTTTTTTCTCCCTCATCAACTATGTCATTTGCTCCTCTGTTCTCCCTCCCTCCAACCTTCATGATCAGTAATCAGTGGAGAGGAACTGCCAACCACCAGGTGCCACTCAGCTCTCCTCCAGACCTGCCAACTCTGACAGCCACCATCCCTTTCCACCATCACCTCTGCTGCCAAACCGCCACTGCCGGACGCCAGCCCAGATTAGCTGCCCACAGGCCTTTGCAGCCATTTGAAGGTCAGGGAGAAGGTATTATGATGAGCGGCTGGTTGTACCAGCTGGCTTTATGCCTTATCTTAAGGCCAAGGTAGTCTGTACAATAATTCAGATGAATAAATTACTTTTATTGTGCTATCTTGGCATACTGCTGCACCTAGGAGTAAATCCAACGCCTAATGAGGCACAGGCATTAAGTGAAAATTTTGAATATTTTTTCAGAGACTGCAAAACAACAACAATAAAAAACAATAACTCACAGACAAAGGCGTTTATGGACTTCATTTCATTTATAGACTGCACTACAATCTATGAAAGAGAATGCTGAGGTGCCAGACAACAGTGAGTTGATTGTACCATTATGTTCAACAAGGCTGAGCCGTTTGAATTAAGTGACAAGATGTCATTTGAATTAAAGCATGGGGCAGTACACTATACCCGCAGCTTTTCAGCCACTAATAGCCCCTGCATTTTACATCAGTGGTGCAGTCCAAAATACATTTGGGAGTACTACTAGGGGCAGACTGAAGGCTTGCTGAAATAACAGATTAAGTCACTGAATGCACATTTGCTGCATGCGGTCAGTTTACTTACCTGACAAAAAAAACTTTAAAGGCAATCTAAGACCTGGCAATTTTGGATTCATTGATAGCACAGATCATATAAATTCAGCCTACCAAGTGCACTGCCTGGCAACCATCACTGTAACAGGAGAACTCCCGGTGGAAAAAACATGGATTTACCTGTGCCTCAACTTATTTTTATAATCTCAAATAGGTCTAAATTTTGATCATGTTGTTGGATCTGGCAATGTAAAATTGAGAGCTTTGCTGTATCCAACTTAACTACACATAGTTGGTGCAACCTGCCTTAGAATTGGCCTGTAAGGCAATCGAGAGAGGAAGAACTATGCAAGGACAGACACACACACACACGTGCACCCACACATGCTAAGACCCTGATTAATTTAAAATAAAAATTCCTTTCGTGACAGCTTATGCCATCCTGAACAGACCAGACTCCCTGAAATTTGAGTTACTAACCTTATGACCTCTGAGTTCTACTTGTCTGAAACCTGGTCTAATGAAGTAGTCAGAATGTGTAAATCCTCCTTGCTGCTTATCTTGCCTCAACCATTATCCATTTCCCTAACAACAAAGATAAGGTCTGCCGCTAATCAGACCTGTTCTGTCCCCATGGCCAATTTCATCTTCTAATCTAAAGTAGCCTTTACTGGAAAGGCCAGAGGGCAGATGCACACAACCCACTCACACACACAGACACACACACACAAACACAAACACACACACACACTCACACAAACATGTTTTATGGCTGTGGAAGATTTTATGAGATAATATCACTGCAGGTCCAGATCTGGAAAAAACCCATTAAGCGCTCATGGTATTTACATCCAT
>OMLB01055484.1:0-32828 GCA_900302555.1 Myripristis jacobus
CTGTTAAAAAAGAACCAGATCAGACCAGAAATCAAGCCCTGGACTCTCAGAATGGGCCACACATTCTCTTTAGCAGGTCTTAAAATACTGAAGCTTGGTCGCACTCCTTTTGAGTCTGATACCAACACTAAAAGCACCCTTCGGCATCAGGGTGGGACACATTATGCTTTCTCGCTTTAATCATGTGTGTGGTTAGGGTTAGACGACAAGGTCTTGGTCACTCACAAACCGGGAACTGAACTTAGGTCTTGTGGATGAAAATCCTTTGGCTTACATGCCCACCATCCACTTCCAACCACTTCCCTTTGTGGACTTTCTTGTTCTTTATCATCACCATCCCCTGAGTCTCATACTGACACCAAAAGGGTGCCTTTGGCTTCAAATGGGCGCCTTTGGCATCAGTATCAGGCACAGAAGGGCAAAACTCCAGTATTTGACACACTGGAAATGAGTATGAGCTGAAATAGGACAAATTGAATTTTTAGAACTTATTACACATCTCATTCATTGAGTACGATGAACTGTACATTTTTATTGGAATAATTGTCATTAATTTGTATCTTAAATCTCTCTCACACTATGTCATCTTATGTGTATTCACAGCCTTTATGGCAGTGGCCTCCAGCCTTTTTCTATCCGACAGCTACTTTGAAAGTGGCCAAGAGCAGCTCATGTCTTATATTTCTTACATTTGTTCATGTATTTTATCACACCATTTATCAATGCACTTGAAATCCATACCAGCCAAATGAAGCAAATTTCTGTGTATTTGCATGCATGAACTGTTATCTAAAGCTCGCATTTTTCCCGCATCTTTTCATGAAAAGAAACCATGCACATCAGAGGTGTGAGATATGTTTTTTTCTGATTTTCCGTTTGTGATTTTTGTGTACACTTAACATGTTCCTTAATGATGAGCCTTTAGTTAGCAGAAACTAATGTTAAAAGTAACAAAAAGCCAGTCGATTCTGATTGGTCAGTAAAGGCAATCTGCGGTTGATTATTTCTGAGTAGAGGGCCCCTGTCAGTCTCCAGCATCTTCACCGTACCTGGTCGTTGTACTTCACCAAAGAAGCCTTGCTTTGTGTGCATTGTAGGCTAATGTTGGCAAGCTAGCTGTATATTAAAAGCTGTCAGTTGTGTAGCTAACTGGTGTTCACTTCTGCTAAAATGGCATAACAGCTGTTTACTTCTGTTAACTGAATTACTAGACGCCAAACCAGCAGCAGGTGAGTACCACTCCTAGCTAGACGTATGCCTCTCATAGGCTAACTTTGCAACTTGGCGACTTTGCAACGTAAACATGAAAACAGCAACAAAAAAACGTTGTAGTATTAGCTTTTACTGCTGACGCTGGTATGGAAACAGCTCTACAATTTAGCGTTAGTACAATTAACTCTTTGAATTATTTTGTCTTAGTTGTAACATGTAGGCTAATAAAACAACTGTAAAACATAAATTACTATTTTCTGTAGATTTATTGACTTCATTCATATGATAAAGACATGTAATAATTACATAATCCACAATGAGGTGGTGTCTGAAAAAGAATGACCTCCCTGGCGGCTATTTTTTTTCCATAGTGGACTATCTCAGCGTGGATTATCTCTGACTCACTACTGACTTACTGACTTACTTACTGACTCACTGGCAGGCAGAAACATAGGAACAGGCTGGTGAGATGTGCATAAAGCTGCCTTTTGTTGAAATGTTGTGAATATATTGTAGAATGGAACTAAAGCCAGCAGATGAAAACCTCCCTGTTGATGCTGTGCTGTGTGTTTGTGACCCATCATCCCCTCTGAATCATCCACACGCATTCACCTCTGGGACTCAAAGGCCACACAGCCAACCACGTTTTTCTTGTTTGAGGTCTGACTGCTGTCTGCTCGGCTCTGTTCTCTCTGAGGAATATTTTAATACTGCTTCAAAGTAAAGCCACACGAAGAACATTTCGGAGACTTTGTAAATTAGAAGAGAGTGGCCTCTGATTCTCACAATGAACTATTTTTAAAGATACTACACTCTCCTGGGTAAAGCTTGTCTTGTCAAAAATAAACATTTTAATGTGCTATATAAAAGTCAAAATTGTTTTCAGCCTACATTTTAATGAAGCTTTTATGTATGTTAATTGTATTCAAGTATCTGACTGGGAATAGTTTATTTTTGGAGCATTGTCTTAGAGTTGCAGGAGGTTCGGTGTTGCAATTATCAGATATCTGCAAATTGCTGTAATTTGCATTAGCAGTCTTTGCTCAAAGAGATTATGCAGGGAGCAAAAATATCTTTCCAAATTACTGTAACTAGGTTATCTCACACTTTGATATGAGACTTTTGCAGGGAAGTGTAATTCTTTTAGACCTTACCCCTCTCCCTGAATTTATAGTGTGGCACCCCCACTGTCTTTAGAGTGAGGCAGTGCTTTGTTATTTTGCTCTGTATTGTGCAGCGATGAATAAACAAGAACAAGGGATACATAACACCTCCAGTATGAACATCCTGTTCTTGCAGGAGGTACAATGCACCATAGTTGGCACCCTTGTTAGATTTCTGACATTGATGATGTCTCCTCAGTGCAGAGGTGATTGATAAAATGGTGTGGTTCGTCATCTGATAACCTAATCACATACATGGCCTCATCTAGTCCTTTTCATTTCACCTTAAGGCCAGGTTTCTACATGCAATAGGCACTCATATTAATTTACAGGACAAGCTGTAGATACTGTACATCATATTAAAGTTGGAGTCCTGTCAGTCATCTTTTTTTTTTTGTCAGAAGGGGGCAGAAGGCAAAGTGTGAAATGTGGGGAGGGCAGTGAGGACACCAAGGTTACCGTAGGCATAGGCTTATGATTTTTTTTTTTTTTTTTAAAGAGATATTATGGCCAAATTACAGGGCAGTGGCAGCTGGAGCCACCATGGCCCCTGTTAAACTTGTCCCCTCCATGTCTGGATGTTTGCGTGGGTGTGCATTATCTGAATATACAAAGCTTGAGCTAGATCTCGATTTAAGCTGTGAGCTGAATATTGTCGGTCGCGGCAGCTGAAATTAAATTTACAGTAGACCTCAAAGCAGCCAAATAGCTGATCTCGTCTTTCGGTTTGTTTGAGAAGTAAAAGTACTTTTGAGACAGAAAGACAGCTCACACTCTGTGATGCTTTCAGGCCAACACATCTGATCAGTCATAACAGAAAGGGATTCACTGGCATTTGACAAAGTGCTTCTGTAAAAGTTCTTCAACTTTTAGGATCTGAAGAGCTGTGATCAATGTTTTAACTAAAGAATTAATGAGAGCTTTTATGTTTGTAATAAGTGTATGGTTTTGTTTTTCTGTTTCACAGTGTACTCCTCATTAGAATGGTTTTCTGATGGATAGTCCAGAGAGGCCTTTGTGTTAACTGGGACTTTGGAGAGGAGTCACAGAACATGAGCACACACTACCCCAAATATCATTCTGTGGCATCTCAAATTTGTCCCCTTTTAAGTTGAAATGACATTTCTTGAGATAGTGAAAGCCTAGTAGTTGCATTAAGATGTTCATATTGGTAACATTTACAGTACATCTTCATAATAATTCCACTATTGTATTACAGCACAAGTAAAGCAATTGTCTGTTTTCAGTTGTGATTGTATGAACTGACAACTCCCTCTCGCACAATGTCTTATTTTGATCCAGATATGAAATTGGGGTCTTCTTCTGGAAAAACAGTAATTTGTTTTCCATCCAGCAACTATCAAATTTAACCTAAACAATGACAGCAGCTATTCAGCTCTACCACATCATCATGATTTTTTATTTATCTATAAATTTATTTTTTCAGCCATAAGCCTCAACTACAATTAAAAATGCAATCCTTCAATTGTTATTTTTGGGAGATATGTCAGAAAGAAGGAGAGAATTCATGCAGTTTTTGCACTTCGGCAACTCAGTGGCTTTGGATGAGGATACAGATTGAGGACTGATGGGTATTCCTGTGGGAGTTCTGGGATGTAGAATGGAAAGAGAGCTTTAAAAGTATCTTGACACTGCGTGATCTGCTTCACCAGTGTGCCGACAAGATGTCACCACCCGTGCTCTTGTGCTGTTGATGATTTGATCTGTGTAAACTTGGAGTCTACCAAGTTGCAGCCAACCAGATTGGTATGCACAAAAGCACAGAAGAGTGTGTACTTATTTTGCAAGAGCCTGGTGTCACATGCACTAAATTTAATGAAGGCACCCATGATGATGCTTGCATAATTATGCAGCTCTTTGAAAATGTGCACCACATCACTCAAATGAGAGGCTGCAGATGGAATGCTCATACCTGCTCTGCCACTGGATGGAGAAAGAAATTTAAAGGCCCGTACCAGTGTTTTTGCAACTTTTGCCCATTTACTATAATTCACATACACTTTACATTACTACAAACCATTTATCAAAGGATATCACACTGCTTCAGGAGTTAGAATGCATTTGTCCTTGCTCTCAGGTGGCCAGGTTTTCCCATTCATTTAATACAGTTTGAATATCGACTGGCAGAGACTTAAAACTTGCTTGAAATAGGTAATCCATCACAGTGAATATCCAGCCAAAGTTTTGTTGTGTGTTTAGTTTAATGCCCATATTGATTTGAATAGAGTGTTCCGGTGCATTTGCGGGTTGGTGGGAAGATAACACAAATGTGGACAATGTAAAAGTGAAGTGTCATTGTCTACTCTACACAACACAAAGAGAAGTAGCTAACACAACTCCATAGCAGCCTCCTCAAAAAAAAAACAGTTGCTGTTTATTCTTTTGTAATGTTTAACTATTTATTTAACTTTTATTTGGTTAGAGTTAATAATTTGATTTTAACTGATTAGAGTTAATAACTTCTAATAATGGCCGGGACGTGCACCTGGCTGGTCTCGAAGGGGCTTCTCTCTCTTAGTGGTCCTTCCTAAGATTTCTCGAATTTTTTCCCCTTTTTGGTTTCAAGGGTTTTATGGGAGTTGTTTTTCTTGCCTGCTGTGAGGGTTCAGATCAGGAGGTATCATTTTTGTTTTCTGTAAACTGTGGGCCTTAAAACCCTTTGAGACTCTATTATTAAGAGTTCTAAATAAACTTAAACTTGAACTGAAGTCAGTAGGTACCATTTTTTAGGGCTCCAAAAAGGAGCCAAAAATTGTGATTGCTCCATACAGCTTGTGCAGCTTGATCCAAGTCTTCTGAAGCTACTGTTAATCACATTCTGAGCAGATAAGATCTATATTTACACTGTAAATCTTCACTATAGCCTTTGATAACAAAACAATCTACGCTGACGTGAACCCAAGCCTCATGCAACAACGTTCTGCTCAACGGCAGGTTGTGTGATTTCCATTGTAATATCGAGGATGATAGATACTGGTAAGAATCGGCCCTGTGTGTGTCCATGAGTCAGAGGTAGGTGGTTTATTCTGTTGTTTCCTGAAGCAGCACTCCTGACATTGGTCCAGGTTGGGTGGAGGTTTTTTTTTTTTTCTTCCTTATAATCCTGCATCTCTTCTCGCCTGTCTGATCCTATTAGGCTATAACATGTCTGCCATGCTGATCAACACTGTAGCCCAGCAGATGGTGAGCTGATGACCGTTCATAATGGAGAAAATTATCATTAAATCACCTCATAATAGAAATTAGATTGGCTTTTACTTCTATCCAGGGAGCTTACAGACTCTGCACTGTGTGTGTCTTCCCATTGTAGTGAAATTTGGACTTACATGGTATCCATTGCATAGTAGAGCTGTTTTATTCAAGTGAATTTTGTGTATCCCAGTACCTTTAAGTTCCCTCTTGCTCAGTCAGAGGAATGGTGTGTTTCCCCTCAGTGTCCTTGGTCCATGTTCTCCTATAGCTGATCCAAAGCTGGACAGAAGTCCTCTCTCCGGTCAGAGCCAGAGGGCTGGAGCTGCTCTCTTGTCTCTAGTCACTGTTGGACCTCGTCTCTCTGTCTGTCTCTTCTCCATCAGACTCCCCAGACATCCATCCTCTACCCTCCAAACCAGGACAAGGCTTCACATCTCCTTCAGCCATGTCACTGTCACTGCTCAGCGCTCTGCTGAGACTGATGAAGAGGCCTTTAAATAGGATCCATCACAGCCACTTGGTGATTTTTACTCAAAGTCATTGGACCTGAGATGGATTTTTTTCCCCTCAGGCTAATCATGCATCATTTATTCATAAATCTAAACTATGGGCGCAGATGGGATATTATGATTAAGCCAGTTGCTTTAATCAGTACATTTTTAGTTTAGGGACGAACTGTTTCTTCAGTAGTTTAGGGATTTATATCAAAGTTAAATGGGCCAACATGTCATCCACAAAAAGGGCTGGTAAGCTTTTGAATAGGATTTCTTCATGCAAACATCACTTGATAAACCCATGAAACAGTACAAAACAAGGCTGCGCTTTGCACCATGCACTTTTAATATGGTCTGAGCAGGTGGGCGACTCAAGTGTGAATCCTTGTAATCCACCAAAAAGGTACTTGGCTGTTTGACCGTCACTGACACACCTCCTACTGCTCTTCTACTCCCACAGTAAAATTCATGGAAAGCCACCAAAATACAAAACAGGCATCGGCAACGGGGGAAAAAACTACAAAGCCTTGCCATCTGCCATTTAAAAAAATAAAAATAAAAATAGCGTGAAGTTGTCATTTAGTTGTCATTAAGACTTGGTTAGCCAACATACTTTTGTTTTGCATGGAATAATAGTAACGGGCTGATTATGCAGCTCCCACCACCACATCCCCCACTCAGAATCAGACATTGTCCTCTATAGATCTTTCATTTGAGTGCAACAATTACAGACAATGAATTAACTAGTTCCAGCTATCGACCGCTCTGTCCATTGATTACAGAACAGGGAGAACAGAGGAGGACAAAGAGGGAAAAGAGAGGGGAGGACAGGAGGAGAGTTTCTGTCAGTCAGGGTATTATCTACTGTTGACTGTGTGGGAATTGGATTCAGCCCAGACTTAACTTGCTGTTTCAGAAATCAACTGGAGTGAGTCAAACACAGCATTTGAACAAGGTTGTGTGGGATGTACTTGGAGATGTGTTGAGCATTTTGTGCAATATGAGGCCGTATACTCTGGGATCAAGCGAATATATTCCTGGACATTTAGAAGTACTGTATGACTTAGAAAGGAGGGAGACAAGGAAGCAAGCAGGGAGGAAAGAAAAAGAGCAACAGTGACTAAAGCAGTGATAGACAGAGCCTCAGAGAAACATATAAAACAGCTTGACAGATACAGGAGCAAACGAGAGATGCCATGCTGTAATGTTGTAGCAGACATAGTGTGGGTTGGCCAATCTAGGGTTTAATGCATTTAGCATTCGTTTTTTGTTATTGTAAACAAGTAGTTGGCTTATATTATGGAAGAGTGACATAAGTGGTGGGGGGGCTGGTCACAGAATCAATAATGTGCATGATGAATGTCCTTTCATGCTCATAACACTGTTTATTTTCTTGGTTACAGCTAGTTAGCGGTCAAGCCAAGAAGAATGAGCGTCAGAGAAGGGTTGACATTGAATACAGGGCTTTCAACAAGGCAGATACTTGAGAATATTTCCTTACTGAGGATGTCCTTGTTCAGGCCCATCAAAGACTTTCCCCCCCTCTCACTGAGTAATGGTGCCGTCAGATCTGGATTCAGTCCTTGGATATTTTTTGCACATTTCACTAGAGTCCAGATGTGATGTCACATGTGGGCTAGGACAGATATTTGAGTAGCAGCAGTGGCAGCAGTAGCATTAGCTATCATGCAGTATAAAAGATTCAGAACAGATTCGGCGCTGTAGCAGCTATTCCTGTCTCACAGCTGACTGCTAGCCAGGCTGCTCGCTGTTTATGTTGAAGTTCATAATCTGGGAGCGTTGTATTATACAGCACCACATAATGAGATGCAGCCAAAATCAAAGACTTGAAGTCCAAGGAGGGATGTGTTTTTATTGGTTTTATATGTAAATTCACAGGTCAACACCGAGCTCAACAAACATGAACTCTTAATATATGCATTTGGCAATTTTTTTTCCGCCTCCAGATGTGACAGATTTTTTTTGTTTGTTTGTTTTCTTTGTCACTTGCATAGGTTTTCAGTTGTTTGTGGGAAAAAACAATGAATTTCTATATGGGTTATACATTTCTATAAAGGGTTATACGTTAGGTGCAATTTAACTAAATGAAAAATAAATATACTCTTGTAGTTTTAACTATTGACGTACTGTAACTGAATGTGTGTATAGTCCAGGGCTGATTGGTGAATTTCTCATGTGACCTCCAGTGAGAACTAATTGCCCAACCAGCCACAGACTGTTAATTACAGTTTGTTGTTAATTTATGGTGGCTGTTTAGATGAGGAGATGTCATTACAGAGCTGGTATACTGGACTGACACCATTATGAAACTGGTGTACCGGATGAAGACTTTTATAGGACTGGGTGCACTGGACAAAGACCATTATGGGCCTGGTGTGCTGCACTACAACCATTATGGGACTAGTATACAACAGAGTGGGAGCTGCCTCACTAAATAAAGGTTATTATCTCTGGTAGTATTGCCCGAGGAGCAGGTGGGGGGTTAGAGGGGTGTGTCTGATGTCTGAGATCACTCCATAAGGGAACAAACATTCTTCACTGTGGGTTTTCAAGGGTTTAGACTTGCCTCACGAAGCATCATCTGTGCTCTTAGGCTTTCTCTTGCAAGACTGCACAAACAAATCTCTGTTCCTCAGTGGCTCACATTAAAAACACAGATTTTCCATCTTAGTCACTAAGAAAAGTATACAAATCAAGCTGCAGCACAGACACAGACTTACCTGCTATGATTTGAAGCATAGTGAACAGATATCTTTCAGCAAATGGGAGTCGCTTATGATAGAGGATGAGTACAGTTTCTTTCACCGGCGTTCTCCTTGCATCTCACTCTGCTCTCGCAAGTTTCAAAGCATAGATTTTTGCTATTTATGCTGAATCACCGGTGGGTGGTTGCAGTTGTGCTCTCCTCTCTGTTCTGTCTTCTGCCTCTGCCTCTCACAGCGCTCCTGACAAGTCACCAATGGGTAGCTGTGCTCTGTCTTCTCTCTTTGTCTTCCTCCCACGTTCTCTCTTTTACTCGTCTTACTCTCTTTAACACAAAGCCATCATTCTCTGGACTATGTATTTACCTTCTCTTGAGAAGTAGCCCAGTGCATTGTGTGTATTTTTTTTTCCATTGTATTTCCTCCTCCTATTTCATCCTCCATAAGAGATGAAGGTAGACAGTGTTACAGCACAAGGCTTTCACTACACACACACACACACACACTCACACACACACATACACATACACACACACTTCTTGGCATGGAAGAGATCCTGTCAACCTCTGTTTCTACCAGAAGAATCAGCTAATTAGTGTAAAATAGAGGAGACAGACAGAGGAGGTTTCATCTGTTATATTTCACTGGACTGAAGCGGACCCACATTCTCTGTCTGCTTCATCCGTTCTAAGTTGTGCTGTCAGATTTATTATCTTAATGTAATGAATTGTTTTCTTTCTCAGTCTGGTTTAATGCACTGGCTTTAAGCTGATTGTGCCCATGTCTGGCGTTTGGTTTTTAACTGTCTTTATCTCTTTCTCTCCCTGCGGATGCTGTCTCCTGCTCTGCTCCATCCTGAACCTTCATCCACGGATCTTTGAAACACAGGTAAAACATGATTACCTCCTACACTAATGAGGTGTTAGAGTGTGTGTGCAGGTTTGTTTGTGTATGCATTGCGCTAGGCATTTTCCACACAGTACCGTGCATTACAGAGCATTATACTCTTCAGTCTACTGAAGCCAAGCCTGTTCTCACATCAAAACGAGGTATAGAGTGTAACCATCCTTGCTTAGGATTATGGATACAGACTCTCATTTCAGCACTGGTATTATAAGTATTATTATTATTAGTAGTAGTAGTAGTAGTAGTAGTAGTGGTAGTAGTAGTATTTTCACCCGAAGTACCTGGGAAAGAGCTACAATTAGTAGCTCCCACATGCTCATTAGAAAGTGCCAGGACAATCATTTGATATGAGAGAAGTATTGACATTTAGAACATCTGAGGACTTGATATGTGTTGCGAGAGACAGGACGGGTCGGGCAAGAAAACAACATTCTGGTCCTGTTTGTTACCCCAGTCAAGCATCAAGGACTTAAAGTCAAATCAAAGTTAATGACAGCGGCACTGAAATCAATGTCTTATTACCATAAAGGGGTAATGGAGACATTCATCCATGGTTGTATTATGAAACCGGATACTTGGACTGTATACTGAAGGACTTACTCCTCTTTGGAGGTGTCTCAGCATTATGTTCACGCTAATATACCGTCTTTCTCTTGTTTCTCCACTGTTGGACGTTGCTATTGTAATGGTAGTGACACCAGTTCATCCCAAACTGGCAAGCTGCTGGGTGTTTTCCACGACGAAATCCTTCCAATTCCTCCACATTCCTCTTAAAGTGAATTGTGCTGAGTGTGTGTACTTGTTTCCAGTTTGTATGGTTGCCAGTGTTATTCCACCCCATGCAGTGACAGCCATATGGTGTGTGTTTGTGTGATGAATCGTGTTTGTCAGTTTCAGCTATATTGGGTTGGAATGAAGTAGAACCACATCCTTTGTCCCTATCATCCAGTCCAAGTTGTGCTGTCAGATTTATTCTCAATCTAATGAATTGTTTTCTCACTCAATCTTGCTTGGGTTACTGCAGCGGCTCTAAGCTGATTGAGTTTATATCTGGGGTTTAGTTGCTAATTTTCTTTTCTCTTTCTCTCCCTCTGTTTTTGGGGATGCTGTTTCCTGCTCTGCTCCATCCTGAACCTTCATCTTTGTTGAAACGCAGGTAAAACACGACCAGTTCTTACAATAATGCATTGTGAGGGTTGTGAGAACATGTGGGCGTGTTTGTTCCAGGGTTTCAGTGTTTGCATGTCGGGGATGTGAGTTTGTAGTACATTACATGTGTGCGTGCCTCCACTCACGTTCAGTCACTTTCCTCCCTCTCTTTATGGAGAAAGGCAGGAGTTAACAGGCCATTATATTCATCAGTGCAGTTCTGTCATCACTTCAAACCTTTTCCCATATCAAAAAGCTCAATTTACTGCAGCAGTGGTGGAACAGCAGGTTGTATATTAAACCCATGCTCAACACCAGATGTAACAACCCGCCTTCATTCTCAGTCAAAAGCACAGATACAGCACCAAACCACAGCTTACAAAACTGTATCCATTCCCAGACACACACACGAATGTGATTTTGGGTCTTTTGGTGGGTTTTTGTTGTTTTTTGCTCATTTTTGATGAGTTCCATAACAAAAAACAATTGACATAAATTCATGTTTGAGAAGCTATGTGTCAAATTTCATAAATATTTGAACACCTTTAGACAGGCACAGATAATACAGTCTGACAATACAGCCAAAAGTCTGAGTCCACTACCAAGAACCATTTTTTTTTCATCACTAATCAAAAACAAATTCATTTTATTTTTTTACTCAGTTGATTAGATTAGAAGGTTAGATTATTTAGACAAGATACAAATACATGTTTGAGAAATGCTCATATGAAAAAGACAGAAATTTGAATATCTCGAACTGGTGTCACATCATTTTTTTTTTTTTTTTTTTTTTTGCACACAAATATATGCTCCAAATACACTATTTGCCAGATATATCAGATATATTCTGGTAGTGCTTTTACTGTGAAAAGGGACTTTTTACAAAAATGTTTTTCATCAGCTTGTGACAATGTCAAAAGAGACACATTGTTCTCCCGCTGAAAAAAACAATTCCAGCACCAAATTAAATCTAAATTGTAGGTTTCTAAGGGAGCAGTGCAGCTCACACTGGAGAGAGTTTCACAATCTGAGTCATTTTCATCCAAAGCAAGACCAGGCAGACCTGAAGTGACCAGATCAAGCTCACATCCTTATGAGGCAGAACATCATCTGCATCCAAGACAAACAGACCTACTGCAGTTAGTATACGTTCTGTGGAAAACTGGAACAATATCTTGATTTCAGATTAATCAAAGTTTGAACTTTATGGTTTTGAGAATTTACACTAGAGGTCTGCACGGAGCAGGTCTGTCCACAGGACACAGAAGACATGGGCAATGAAGACTACTGAAGACTACTGGTGGGCATACTGTAACCCGTGCTTTTTTTTTTTTTTTTTTTTTTTTTTTAGATACAGTATTGGTCATGGGATGGAAATTGTCCCTGACTGCATTCTTGGGATTGTGATGTAGAGAAAAATGGTAGCTTGATTGAAAACAAACTCAAATACAGGGAATGCCAAACTTTATGTTTGAGGTTTTGGATCATTTCCTGACCAGTAGAGATGGCCCCAGGCTGCCCAGGTCTGCATGGTGCATGGTAAGCCTATAGTCTAGCATCATCTTTTAGACATGCAGACATTGGCTTACAAGATCAAATTTTTTGTTTGATATTGTGGGCAAGAGGGGGTGCCACAAAAAGTATGCGGGTTACAGGCATGACCTTGTGCTGGAGTGGTCTTCAGATCCCAGAGTTTTTGTGGCAAATCCTCTGAGTGAGAGGTTAATGCAACAGCACATAAAACCTTCAGTTATACATTGTGCTGGAAATATTCAGCTGCTTGGATGTTCAAGATCTGGAGACATGTGCAGGATCAACTACACACTGATGAGGGAAGAGTACCACTCTGTTCCTCAGAGGCATATCATCCCTGCTGGCTCAAAGTTGTGTGGGAGAGTATTCATTTTCCAGCAGAACAATAAGCCTAATGATGCATCACAGCTAATGACAGAGTTATCTGAAATCCATGCAAGAGCAACAAGGGCCAGCTTGTATTGCTCCTCCTCCACAGTCAGCAGACCTCAAGCCCACTGAACATCTGAGAGAGCATTCGAAAAGGGAAAGGGCAGAACATACTGTAACACAAAAGACACCCTGCTTTGACAGAGATCTAAAATAATGTGGATTCTTCCAAAAAGTTGTAGAAGCAGTGCTGGAGTGCAAGCTGTGATTATGGTGAACCATTACAATACAAGAGTCCACGTGCAAGAACAAGATTTCTTGCACGTGGACTATAATTAGATTAGACTTGTATTGCATTTTGGACAACAGAGTCTTAATGGAGAGGATGTGTAGTTAGTAGTAGCACATATTTATTTGAGTATTTTAAAAAAAGGTTTCCATATCCCACACCTATCTGTGACAGACAGGATAATGAAGGTTAGTGCCGAGGAAAGGTTAATGAAGCTGATGAGAACTGAATCAGGTGTGTGGAATTGGATATGCCTTTTGCTTCTCAAAACGATAAAATCAGACGAGTATTCAACACTGGGAAAGACAAAAGGGCGCAAAAGTAACTTTAAAAGTTTTTAGTGTGAGAAATTTAGGTGAATAGCCTTTATCATGCCGTGGTGTCACAGCAAAGTATTTTCTGTGTTTTGTTTTGTTTTTAAGATTTTCCACAGTCCTTTTACTGGATCTAGGCATTGTTTTTGGAGAGGAAGCTGAAGCATTGAGCTGAAATTAAGCCGTAGAAAATGGGGCCAGTGTAGGTGTGGTATTCAATGATGGGCCCACTGCATTTGTATGTGCCGGTGCACTGGTTTTTATTTTTTAGATCTGCGTTACACATTTACATTTAAAGACGGCACATGCCAGGGATGCTGCTGGTTGTGAGAAACCTCGCCAAGAACAGCCAGGACATGTAGCAGCTGTTTATTCACTCATCTGTCCAGTGTGCTGACAATTGGGATGTTACTTGCCGCTATCTGACAAACAGCACTCCATCCATGTGGATTTCTCCCCATCTCCCCGTATGACTACATAATTAGCAATACACTGGCAGAGCCACAGGTTGATGGAGGAGCACTAAGTACACATGTACTCACCCAGTAAACCAGGGGATGATAAGTCTGAAGATGTGCACCCTGCAGAATCCATTTTCTGCACCACATGTGAGTGAATGGTGAGTATTGCCATGAAAGTATTTGGCTCTCCTCATATTTACTTAGCTACTTACCTTATGTTACATAGCCACAGTTGATAATTTAATAGTGTGAGATTAGTTGTAATGTTAGCTAGTAAAGGCTAACACTGCAAAGCAATAATGCTGCACCTTAGTTACATTGGTACGTCTATTGGTTTACTGCAAGTGAACATTCATGGCCTAGATTGTAATAGATAATTGATAATAGTAATTGTAATGACTAGCAGTTGATTGCATGTGAAAAGAAAAGAGTGGTTACTGTATTCAGTAGATGTGGAAGGAAGAGATTTTGATTCGATAGGAATACTGCTTATTTTTCAGACCTTGGTGTTTATTAAATCTCCGAATTTAACAAGTTAACTGAAAGAAATTGCAGGTTTCATATTGTTTCTTGTGGCTTTACGTGAAGACAGTGTGGGATGAATTATATTTGTTTTTGTTTTGTTTATTTGTTTTTGTAAACCTACAGGCTCACTCTACGCTGAACTGGGCACAGTTACAATATATGCTCTATATTTGATAATAAAATTATTGATTTTCCCTGTGAAATCCACTTAAATCAGAAAAAGGGATTTGTAGGGTTTGGCATACTGTATGAGATATGGATTGGCTGCTGGTGTTTTGCACACTCAGTTGTACGCACAAAAATCTTAAGCATCTTCAGTATGTTTTTATTTTTTTATTTTTTATTAACTGGTGAATGGCGCTGTGTATTATCACCATTACTCAAAGGGCCATTAATGTTCTCACCTGGGTCTTTGGTGGTTCATGACTCAATTTGCAGTTCTTTTGTGAGAAAGCTGTTGACAAGGTGGGATTTGCTGCTGGGTAAAAGGTGCAGCTCAGCCACTGACATTTATCCAGGGAGTGTTTTTTAAAGCTAATTAAAGTTAAGCATCCATCAACACAAACAGTATGTGTGTAAGTAAATGCTTAAGTATAGCTTATGTGGTTGCAAACATAAGCTCATGTTTTACACCTAACAAGCATGCCTTCATCATGTGATTAAGTTAATATTAAGTATGATATTAAGTCGTTAGCTTGATGTTTGGTAGAAGATGGGTGTTAACTAGGGATGTTGACTCCTTTTCCGAAACAGTTTCCTTATGCTTAATGTTTTCATGGGTCATTCCAGGCCTCATTTCTTAAAACAGCCAGAATGATAGCAGACATGGCGGTTGTTTGTGAATGTATTTTACTTTGTGTCCTTGCAAATTGAAGGTGTTGTAAAGTTAGTGCTGCTTTACATTGTCAGTCACAGAACACACAACTTTTGAAAAGTCACCAGAGTGGAAATTTTTTGGACATTGGATTTTTTTTTTTTTTTGGACAGGGTTGTAAACAAATTGCACTTACCACTTCTTGAAGTCTGTGCACATTGGGATTCATACATGCTCAGCGGAGACTTGTGAACCTTTGTCTTCTTGTGTGTCCAGAGATATTTTCCAAAATTGTCCCAAGCGGATAGAGTTAAATAAAACAAAACAAAACAGATTAAAAAAGAACAGAGAAATAAGGGTTTGTTTTCATAAATATCTGTATCTGTGTGGACACAGGCTAAATGTAGGAAGCAGTACATGATTTACCCTTGGTAATGTTAGCAGCTTAGGCTTTCAGTTCTTTTACCCTAAAGGAAAGATATTATGAGATTGGCACTAGCATGCGGTATTTGAGAATTTAGGTTATATAGAATTTAGGTTACATAGAAAACTGTTTATTTACAGCAAGGCCAATTAGACCTTATACTCTAATGCCTTGTGTGTTTTCTTGTTACACTCAGGTCATGACTGGCTTCAAGTCGTGGACATCAGGTCAAGAGAAAATGCTGGGAAATATTGTGACATCTTCCTAGTTGTCGCTCAGCCTCAGGCACTAGACTTATCACCGCACTGCAGCTGCCAGGCAAAACCAGTTTCCTCCTCCAAATACTTAAAATAATTACAGTGGCACGTCCCAGGACACCTGTCACGTCTTTTTGGTCTCATCTTCAGCAGCTTGCTTGTGTTTCAGACCCCATAACAGCTGTACACATCAACTGTATTGCTTTTATTGTATGTTGATCATAACGCTTAGACTTGAATATATCATGTAAGGCATTACAGACATTACAGTATATCCTGAATTATTGTTTTATTAACACTATAATTAATAATTATATAATTATTAACTGTATTTTTTATTGCATGCTGCAGGTCATATGCTGTGAAATGGGATATTTAAATGTATTCTACGTGTTGTGTATAGACAGTTGATAGAAATAAAAATATAAGATTGCAAAACGTCAGTCTGAGTTTTTAATCGTGACATACCATTTTGCAAGCAGTCATGAATAATCATTTGGTGATACGTGGCACATTTGCAAATCTGTTTAGAGCCAACTAACTTTTTTTGGCACTTGAATAAACTATTAAGAACCCCTTAAGAATCGATGCCTGCCATGTACCTGACATGTACCTTGTGACTGTCAGTTTAGAGTAATGTCTAGACCCTTCTGGTTTTGGCGTGTAGGAAATATTTCCCTATTCTTGACTGTAAAATCAGATGCAAATCAGATGCATTTATAAATATGGGAGTAAAAAGGCAGCCACAGAGGACGGGACTGGTCAAAGTCACTGAACGCCAAGTGCTCAGAGCGCTGATGAAGCCTCGGCGCTGTCCACATGGTCTGGTAATGACTTCTCCTCTCCTACCATCTGTATCCCTTCAACCCTGCTGTTTCTCTGGCACTCACACTTCATCACAAACATCTCTCACTTTGTCTGATGCTTTTGATCACACGCTGCCCTGTCTGTGCCGTTACCCATTTGATTTAACTCTAACTCTGCTATTCTCTCAGTCTCTCTGTTACTCCATCCTCTTTCAGTGTCTCCATCTCCTATTGCTTTCTCTTCTCTCTGTCCCTCGTGCCCCATGGTGTCTCCTTTTCTCTCATCTATCTTGTCAAGCTGTCACTTCACTGTCATGGAGTGTGGTTAAATGTCATCTTTTGGGATAGTGGGTGGGGGGCTGCTGCTGTGTGATGAGACTCAAACTGAGCTCCGCAGTCATAGCTTCTGTCTACATGCCTATATCAGAATTTCACTATATCTTAACTTATTACAAATGGCTACCACAGGAGGGATTAAATATGCCTGAATTATTGATCTGTAAAATGTCTAGATATTGGCTTTGTGCATTTTCGGTTTTGTTTGTACCCCAATGGAATGAATGAGGAATTCAGTTTGGATGTGATGATTTATGCAACTTTTGGCTTTTAATCTCTTATAAAGCCTGCTTTTGTATTGTTTTGCCTTTCTATCTGATAATGTGGTTGTGTGTTTGGTTTATAAAGGGGCTCATCTCGGACTGGTTTGTGATTGCCCAGTGCAGTCGCCATAAGCCACCTGGGATAGTCAGGTGACAGGAGTGGCCTACTGTTTTTGTCTGGTTCCCAGATTGCAAAAAAACTGCTCGAAACAATGTTGATTAGATGTCAGGCATATTTGTTGAATCAGTGTTGATCTCCAGTGTTGATTTGGAATTGATTCTCCCATGCAAACACAGGGAGAACATATAAATGCCGTACAGAAAGGCCCAGGAGTCAAACCGGCTGGTTCAACATAAGCAAAAAATTCACTGTCTAATACTGACTCAACATTGATCAGCACAACCTCACACCTTGATATAGAAGGCAATTTAACACATTAGTTAAAAAAAAAAAAAAACTTTCAGATTTCAACTTAAACTTAACTTTCATTTTGACTTAGAACTAATTGGAATTATGAGTTATACAACCATTATATAAATAATTTCTGTGCAAAAATGAGTACTCTTAAAGGCTCAATGGAAAGAAAGAAAAAAATATGTCCACCATCAGCCAATCAGTTTTCAGCAGCATGTAGACACATACTTACTACCTGAAACAGAGAAGAAAAACCGTTTTTAGAAGATAGATTGATGAAACATACAAAATGAAGAACCATACAAAATTACAAATTGAATAGGACTGATGGATGAATGTTGTTAATTAGGGCTATTTAAACTTATGATGCTGCTACAGTGCCACATTTGTCATGGTGACTCAGACTTCATATCTAGACATGTACACTGAATTTGGTTACAGTAGCACAAGGCGTTCAGGAGATCGGGCGTTTTTCGACAGAACAGTGGCCGCTGCCCACTCGGCTTCCCAGGAGCTGCTGCTGAGGGACGGCTGATGGGCAGAGATGCTCAACCAGAAGACGAAGTTAATATGGATCGGATGACTCTGTCTTGCTTCCAATAGTTAGTCCCACTTAGTTTGATGTTAATTTTTCAACGCTGACCAAAAATCAAGGCTCTGGACCATATTTCCATGTTGAATCAATGCCCCGTTGCTAGCTGGGTTGATTGGTAATGGTAATAACCTTTCTACCCTTACACAAGTAGTTGAGGTCCATCGTTTAAACTGTTCTGTAACCCTGAAGAAGGCAAATCGCTTAAAGGCATTGCTTGTTAAGTAAAGGATTCCCATCATCCTCACAAGTCTGTTTTTTTGCCTGTTCATGCACCTTAGTGGAGGACAAAGTTGTCAACGGATGTGTGTTGGCAGAGAGAGAGAGAGAGCGAGATGGAATGGAGCAGGAAAGACAAAACAGCAATCTGGCCTCATTTGTTTCCCCAGCCAAGCATCAAGGAGACAAAGTCAAGTTAAAGTTAATGACCGCTGCACTGAGTTCAGTGTCCTTTTAGCAATAAATGGTAATGGAGTCAGTTTTACTTGGCCGTATCATACAGCTCAGCACAATATTGTGAGCACTTAACGATACAGTAACTCCACATCACCCCAGAGCTGGATACGTCTAATAAGTTTATATATTCCTATTAGAGTTAATTGCTCTGAGTTTGACCAGCTGTATCTTGTTTGTATTGTTGCCGGTATTGTTCCAACCCATTAACTGGCATCCATATGGTTAATATGCATTGATAGCATGCACTCTCGCTGTTGTCATTGTTTTCTCTCTTACTCAGGTTATTATCAGTTGTTGCTTAATGGTCTGACATGTTATCACGAGAAACAGCTAGGTGGTCGAGAGAGAAGAGGGAGAGATAGTGAGAGAAAGACCGTGCCCTAGTTGTCAGCTGGCTCGCTAACAGGAAGATTAAGGAGATGCAGATCAGCTCTTGCGTCTCGTTTAATTTCTGTTGAGGCTTCAACGACTCCAACTTGACAGGTCCACATTCACACCGCGTGTCAGTGATCCTGTGGCTCTACAGACACTTTTAATAAGGAATCTAATCTGTCAAATGTGAGATCAACAACAACAGCTTCTGTTCAATGAACCGAAGTCTGTGTCTGTTGGTCTGTCATTGCTCCATGTGTTGTATGAATTCAAGCTGTGGTCGGGCCTGACAGATAACACAGTCACCTCTCCCTGCATGTGTCAGTGAGCTGCTGCTGTAGAGCCAGTCAACACAGTCTCACACTTTCACACACTCAGGTTGCATGTTCAAAATGTCCACAGCAGAGTGGAACCTTCAGGCTGTGACAGAGGCTCATAAGGAAGTTCGTTCACATGGCAGAATTACCCATAGGGTTTTATAATGCATCTGTCAGTGTGTGTTCATTTGTATGCATGAGAGTGAAAGAGAGGAAAAAAGAAAGGGCAACAGATTGTGTGCATATGTATCTGTATGTGTGCACATCTGTGTGTGTGTGTGTGTGCCCGCGCATGCATGCATATGCATGTGTGTGCCGATACGTGAGTTTCCACACCTGTGTCTCTTGCCATCTCCAGTCAATCACTGACTGAAGACTGAGTGCTAAACTTGCCTCTTTCCAGGGTGGATGCACACCGATTGATGTTGACTAGTTATACTGTGCCAGTGCTGAAACTGATGCATACCTGATTGTTGATGATGTTGATGTTGATGCTGCGCCATATGTTGTGGCTAACAGCGGCAGCTTTAACAGGTGTAGCATGAAATCTAAAGATCAGCAAACCAGAAAGATGCATATGTATCAATTGCATATGTTTATCTATTCATGTATGCATATTTTTCTGTCTGACACATGTTTTCGATATTCATTCACTTGGTGGACATTTAGTCACACAATTGTACACCTGCAAGCCTGTGCACCTGCTCATATGCATAGCACTCTGTCTGCACACTTTGGCACTGGTGTAAAGTATGTTATTTCACTGGAATTTTGTCTCATATCGCTTGAGAGCCTGTCCATATGGTGGTATCACCTGCATGTAGCAGGGCCTGGGACACAGACAGGGAAACACACAGACCATAAAGAACATACTGCATATGCACATGAATGTGCACGAACACAATGAAGCATAATACTGTTCTTGAAATTTCAAATGTGTTACCAGTTCATAATATTTTTCATCTGCAACATTATCTTGCATAAACACATCATTTATCGATTCAATTTAATTTTGTTGTAACATTTTTTAATGACATTTACTGCCATAAAATCAAATCACAGCTGCATCTTTGGAGTGAGCTGTAATAATTCATCATGTTCAAAAAGCCATAACAGGAAAACTGCGTTTACTGATAACAGATTATAATCAGATGCATTTTGATGGATCTATGATTTCCTAGGTGATACGCTTTTTGTGTTTAATACAAAGGCTGAGTTCTCCTCTCTGCTCAGCCTTGAACTCAAGGTTAAATTGGTCCACTCTTGGCTTCATACACAGAACACAAGTGGCTGACATGCATTCATGTGCATGCATATAGTGTTAGAAGCACACGCACGCACACACGCACGCACACACGCACACGCCTTCAATCAAGTTCTCTTTTGTTATCAGTGGAGCTGAGAGGTGCACATTGTTTAATTTACACTTATCACAGCAGTATTTTAGACGAGGCTGCAGGCCATAGATTAAATGTCATTATTTAATGAAAGGAAAGCAGGATGGATGCAGCATGTAATTGGAATGACACGCATGCTGCTCTGATTTATCCATCAGCATACGCTCTGTGTGTGTGTGTATGTGTGTGTGTGTGTGTGTGTGTTTGTGTGTGTGTGTGTTTGTGTGCATGCATGCATAAGTGTCTGTGCAAATGTGACTGTTTGTCTATGCCTGCTGTGGCCTTACTCATGCTCTGCACAGATGAGTGTGAGTATGCAAACACTCAGCTCATCAGGCATCGTTCATCACTCTTACGTGAAATCTGTCGGACACACGTGAACACACACAAAAGAAATCACACATGCATACACACACAGACACGACCCAACCCGAGTCTTCTTTCTTATCCTACTTTTTAGGCAGTGTATGCAGTTTGCTAGGTAGAAGATATACAACAAGGGCACCTACAGGGCATGTACGCCTTGTGTGTTGCTGGTGTAATATGCTAATGATCCTGAGGTTTGGTAATAGGGATGTCTTCCATGACTAATGGAAGGAGTCAGTATCTATTTATCTCTGTCTCTGTATCTCTCTATTTTTTTTTCCTTCCCCTCATTTTTCTTTTATTCACAGAGACAAACGACCACACTCATAAAAATGTCTGTGTGGAGCCTATTCATCAGGATAAAGTGTGACGTATTGGGCACAAACATGCGAATATGTTGGTGTGCTCTCATGATGGGACACACACACACAGGGGTACCACAGTAGAATTCTGTTTTGAAACTCAATTATGAGGGACTGCTGACATCTAGTGGTCAAGATATATCACTGCATGCTCCACTATAGTACCTGGGCAGGGATGTGGGATGTAGTGTTTTACTGACTATTCCAGTACAACTGCAAGTTATTTCATCACATTTGTAATCGGTGACATAATTCAAGGGATTACTCAAACCCAGAAATGACTTCTGATTATGTTCAGTTACTCTCAGATTGCTTTGTCCTACTGGAGGTACAGAAAACGGTGAAAAAATTATAATTGCATGGCATTGCATTATTTAATTCAGTTTTTTCCCCCCCTAAAAATACACACCACCTTCCTTGATTAAAACTGCTCTCTAAACTTCCCTTTACACGTTTCAAAGTATTCCCAGAATTAAAGCTATTTATTTGCTTATTTATTTTCTCAAATATGTGTAACCGTTTTATGTTTTTGGAGCACGTAGCGGGCTACATTTGCGAGCAGGTAGGCGTATGTGATGTTTGTATCGTGTCTCATTAAGCATTTATGAAATATTTTTGCTTTCCTGTTTGTGCATCTTTGGTAGTGACAGCCAAACGTTTATGTTGCAGGCTGTGGTGCCACCACCTGCTCGGGTTCATTTTGTAAAGATAGTGTAGGAGAGTTAAAGCCGATTTGCCGTATTTGACTGCTTTAACATGAAATATGTGGGGACTGTGTAACCCTTTAAGTGTTGTTTTTTTTTCATCTTTGACCTTTATGTATGATTTGAGTTATGATCTCAAATCTATGATCTGTTAAAGCAGGCAAATCAGATTTGTTCCCAAATCAGATCTTTAAGGCTGATGTTTCACACTGTTATCTAAAAGGGATCAGATCAGATTCATGGGTCCAGACATCACCAGCCTGCATGGGTTACTGTGGTAACGTAAGGCGTCGATAACTTCATACGCTGGTGATGTGGTTTTCCAACATGGAAGCATGAGAAAAGTCCAGAAGCCTCCAAACAAAGTGCCAGCAGACAGTTTATTTCACTGTTGTTGCTCTCTGCTTTGTCCTCCATACTGCTCTGTTACATCGCTGTCACAGTCACGTCGATGTTGTGTTTCATGTTACCAGTGAGGCAATGGACATTGAAATCCGATTTGAGTGGTCAGAGAGTCCAGACTTAGACACATCTGTAGAAATCTGATTGGAATCGCCAAACCACCTCCAGATGTGGCTTGGATCAGATTTGTAAAAATTGCATGTCTTTCTTTCTTTCTTTCTTTCTTTCTTTCTTCTTTTTTTCTGCCCAGACTTTCTAAAATCAACCTGGATACAGTCTGGATATGACAAAAAACAGATTTGGAGTGGCAGTCTGAACAAGGCCTACGTGTCTGACAGTCAGTTGCTCGAAAGATGATACATCCAGTTCCCATTTATTCCTTCTCAACACCTCTCTCACACGATACTGAGTTGTGACGCCAACCATAAGACAGTCTCTGTAAGTCACACATCTTAACACATACAGTATTTTACTATTTAGAATGATTTAACCGGATTTGAAAAAAGGAATGAAAAGGCTAAGAAAAACTTTCAAAGCATGCAAAGGTCGTATACGATTATAAGAGACAAAAGTAAAACAGACTGAACAATTTTAAATGTGAGTCTGCAGGAGAAAAAAAAGTTTAAACCTTACCCTTTAAGGCAAACTTTTAACTCTTCAGATTGTAGAGTCAAAATTGTATAAAAAAAGACAACTTTTTGACCTTGCAGGCTACATTAAAAAGTCAACAGTAAACATTTCAGCAGCAGAAAAGTTCAAAGCCAGAAGAACTGTTTTTTATTTATCCCTGTGCACATCAGAGCACACATTTTGTTCAGATCTTAAAATTTTGCCAGCCATTTCTTGGAAAGCGCATTCAGCCTGAAACATTCAGCATGTTTTGATTCCTGGAATCAGATATCAACTCTTGGAAGTGTTGTTCTGCAAAACTGATCGGATGAAGTTTCTGACACATTCACAAAGGTTTGTGTTGTTTGAATTAATACTGAGGTGTGAAGTCGAGGTGACTTGATCTGCCTCTTTGAAGGGTTCGGTACACAGAAGCTACAAAGGTGATAGAGCAAAATCAAAGTAAGGGACTCTCTCTCTCTCTCTCTATCTCTCTGTCACTCACAGACACACGGATGTACCTGTGAAAAATCAGACATACATTCAAAGGCACAGACAGTTCCATTTAATATTAATCAGTGAACAAAATCTCATACACTTCATACACTGTGTAGCCCTGCAGTCACCATCAGGTTGTTACTGTCTTTTTGTCCAGGAGATGTAAGAAGACATCACATGGAGAATGGAGATCATATAAGCTGTGTTCACACTGCAGCTGGATGTGTCCCTAGTCTGATTTTGTTTTACCTCATATGACACCCATCTGATGTTTTCTCTTCTTTCTATTCTGATTTGCTCAGCGCTGATCTGGACCGCAGTGGTTCTGTGGTATAAAAATGGTACATGTCCCGAGGCATGCGTTCTACATGCGGCTTGTATTTGAATGCTCAATTCAGAATTTGTTAGTGTTGCTTTCACCATAAGTAAATCGTACACCATTCACCTCAGACAGCTGTAATCATTTTTGCTGTTGGGTATAGGTTAAACCAGCATTTGAGTAGAATGGCAAACAACAGGAAACAAAATGCAATAGGCATCTTGATGGGGATCTAGGGTGATGCCTTGCTTCAGTCCAAAAACTGATGTGACATCTTGTTATTGCTTCTCTCTGCTTGCATTTCTTTTTTGACATGCTGATATCAGATTTGAGCACCGAATCACAGCTGAGCTTTACTCTCTGCTATGTGGATGAAGACTTTGATAAAAAGAGACATTTCCAGTATTTTCAAATCTCAGCAGCAAAATTTTGCAGCCCCCTGCGTCGTGTTGCAGCTCTGATTGCTCATGACAAGAACCACTGCATCCTGATTGCTGGCCGTCACGGCTCATTCAGAAATGAATCTTTCGCGTGGTAACGATGTCTTTCCTCTCCAATATGAAAGAGGTTATTCTCTCGCTTTTTTCAAAAGACTTCAGTTCTTGCTTGACAGTGTTTCTCTCATCTTCTTATGTTGCATTTGCATTTTTCTCTTTGCTCACCTTCTGACAGCTAATAAAATGAAAACCACCTATAATGATCGCATCTGTCCTGGCCATATTCATCATTACAAGCAGATGATTATTATAACCATTTTCCCCCATTTATTTCTGTTGCAGATGAACATTTAATTGACATGTGCTTAGGCTGTTACGTGAATATATGAATGAAATAGACACCTTCACTATTTAGGCTACTGAATTTTATTGACAGTACATTTCAGCTGTGTCAAACACTTTTCAAATTAGAAAATTAAATTACTGTATAAGTAAAGTATAGTGCAGTATATAAATTATACCATAAAACCTCTCGAGTTTTTTTATTCACTTTATTACACATATTAGAGCCACTCTCTGGAAGCCATAATTGCCGTGTTGCACGTGACCCCGCCTGCCTGCTGTCTGCAGCTCAGAGCCCGACCTGTTGGAATAATTATGTAATCAAAGCTTGATGGGATTCAGATTGAGAATTAGAATCTCTAAATCATGCCGGTACCGTAGCCTGTGCTGATTCCTTTCCGGGGCGGTGAGCAGGATGTGAGGGGAAACCCACAGCTGCTGCCCAGAGAAAGGAGCTTTTCCCCTGCAGGAGAAGCTGACCCCACCTCTGTAGTTTGTCAACAAGCACTGTGTCAAACAGCCTGACAAACCACAACATTTGATAGTGACAGGAGAAAGAGACAGGAAAGGCAGGGGAGAGATTCAAACCCAGGCCACCGCGGTGAAACCTCAGCCTTGACACATGGTACACGCTCTGCCAGGTGAGCTACGAGAGCGCCCAGCACAAAGGTTTTGAGTCTTGATATCAATGTTTGATATAACCCAGATTTTTTTAAGGACTGGCATTTCTTTGTCAAAAGGTGCAGGCATACCTGAGGTGCTCTGGTGGCTGACCCTGTAGAGCGTGCACTGTGTAACATTAAAGCTAAGCCACAGTGGCCTTGGTTTGAATCGGGCCTGGACCGGGTTGCTGCATGTCAGCCCCCCTGTGTTTCCTGTCTCTCTCAACTGTGAGCATCTAATAAAGCAGAAATACCCCCCCAAAACAAAACAAAACAAACAAACAAAATGTAGCTATGTCCCAAAAGGACTGTACATTTAATAATACATAAATAAAACAGTTTGCCTGTTTTAGCTGTATAGAAATGATTATGTCCAAGCATTTTGATCCATGTTGGTGGGTGATCACAAAATGAAAGTAATGGAATATTGGCATAAATATTGACTATAGGCATCTCCAGTTAAAAACTGGTCCCCAGCGGGTGTCCTGGTGCCTCACCTAGTAGAGCACGAGTCACTTGTTAAGGCTGAGTCCTGATCCCAGCGTCCTGAGTTCGAATCCGAATCGAATATTCTATAGACAGAGTATTTAAGGACAAAAATCAAGTCAAGAATGAACTTCTGGTTAGTTAGCAAGAGTCAAGTAAAAGTTGGATTTTTGCATCCCTTTGGTAGTAACAGAACCATTGTCCATAAAGAGGCATTTTGTCACTCCGTCAAAACTGTTTCCCATAGGAATAAATTAATTTACGGCGCAATGGATTGGTCAGTTGTGAAAAAGGCATCAGACTGAGGTCCAGCATATGGCAACTGGGATTGGTCAACAGGCATTAGCAGCTGGTTACATAATTATGTTGGACAACACAACGGTACTCTAAAACTGACCACTTCATTTGTTTATAGTTAGATTATGAAGCTGTAATTGTATTCAGCCCTTCTACCATGACTGTGCAACATGCATTAGCATACTGGTGCATTTGGACAACATGTTTTGGGTTTTTTTTACACAAAAATGACAGGCACCCTTTGTGTTAGCCACTGTGCCAAGATTATCACGTAAAAGTAAATTTGATTTACTATTAATGTAAGGAATTACTGATATGCGTTCATTTTGTGTGTGTGTGTGTGTGTGCGCACGCGCGTGCACGTGTGTGTGTGTGTGCTTAAAGCACTGGCTCACAGTCAGATGTGACCTGCTGTGGGCTTGCCCATTTGTCGCACAGATAAGTGCGTGAGTACACAAACACTCTACTCATTAGGCACTGTTCAACAGTCTTCTGTGAAATCGCTGTGTCACACACACACACACATATACACACCTCCAATGCAGTCAGTGACTCTCTCTCTCTCTCTCTCTTTCTCTGATGTTTCCATAGCAACGACAGGCAGGCCCAGAAGTGGAAGAAGGGAGGCAGTTGTATCCAGAATCCCTAGCTACTTAAATACCCAGTCACAATATGCATAGAGTGGTGAGAAGGTTGCGAACCCACACTCAAGGATGTAGTGAATCGTTTTAATTGAGTTTACTGCTCAGTTTACTTTAAGGCTGACAGAAATCTTTATGGCATCTGACATCTGAAACTATAATTGATTTTTGTTTATATTAGTGGTTCTGTCTGTTATGATAATCACCAGCTGGAGGTCATAGCTTACCCGCTTTTTTATTTACAGCTGCATTGTTGTCTCAAATGCCTTGAGAACAGATGATGTACCACGCAGTGCATTAAAGCAAACGCAATTAAACATTAATTCTCACATGAAATAAACACGCCATGTTCAATTCCAGAGTGTGCAGCTGGTTTAGGGTAAATGATTGTTGTTCTGTATTGCAGGTATGGTCTGTATTGCAGAAGGCTGTCAGTTCCATCCTCTGTTAATGTATGGCAGGCTGCATTCAGACTCCTGTATGCAGACTACACATCTCATCGCTTGACTGATGAGAAAATTGAACTGTGACAGCTTGACAATGATATAAAGTAGAACAACGGTATGACACTGAAGATACTATGGGAATTGAACGAGATCTTTGCTCTGTAACCTACACGGAGAGGAAAGTAATGGTATCAGCAGCGCCTCTGGGTGGGCCTGTGGTGCAGTTTTGGCTGGTGTCACTGTTAGATTGTGTTGCTGCATAAACCAGATCCGTGAGCAGCTCATTTTTGTGCAGCACAACTGACAGTAGTACGCTGACTTCAACAGCATCTGAGCACATCGCAAGTTTTTCTTGAATGATCTTTCTCTCTCTCTCTCTCTCAATGATCTACCTTCCCGCTGCTGTTTTTCTCCTCCAACGCACAATCTCTTCAGCAAACGCACAAGTTCACATATGGATTCTCATTATCCCCCTTATTTTCCAATTGTGTCCCCAAAGTGTAGGTATTGGGAGCATTGCCAACATGTGCCAGGCAGATGGAATAGTATAGTACTTTTTAATTAATTCCACTCAGAGCGGACTTGGCAGCCATAGCACACAGTCATTTTAAACATGGCCCTCTCTCAAGAATTAGGTTGGCAGCATATGGCTGTGAATTGGAGATGGCTGGCCATATGATTGAAGCATCAAAGCATCAGAGAGCAGCTGGAGATAAATATGGCTGCGTTGATTAAATGTGGATATGAACTAAATTGATAAATAATTAGAGAATTTTGTTCATATGATGTTTGGTGGATGAGTTTGCACCACAGGCCTGCACACACAGACTCACACCTGCGCAGACGTGTGTGCATACATGGGCAAGCACAGTTGGAGTTGGCCAACATGTTTGCGGTACATGCGTCCAGGATTCCATGATTTTCTGTTTTGCTCACCCACTGTTTAAAACGGTTGTGTTTTCTCTGCATGGCTGTTCTCTGGTCAATACAACTGCTGTCCTTGCAAACTTCCAGTTCCATCGAGTGCTCCTCTGATCCTTTGTAAATCATGTCCCGATTCACCAAGGCAGGGTGAATGAGATCGTGTTGACTGAAGCCATGTGCCATTTGTATTGGTGTCTTTTCATTTGACTTCAAACGACTGCACAGACTCAGTAAATATTCAGCAGCAAGTCCACAAATATATTCCTTATGTATTCAGTGTTCGCATAATGTGAGACTTATGACTGCCGCTTGATTTTTGAACCGCTTCAGACAGGCTGGAACCCCGCCACCTTCCCTTTTGCATACACATATTTTGTATTTTTGTCTGTTGTATTTTTCTGTTGTATAGCTTCTTTAAGATGAGGGCAGAAGAAGCAAATGCGGTGGTAACATCAGGACACCGTAGTCCGCCTTTATTTCTTACTGGAGCTGTGATAGTTTTTATTGCGCACCGACATTTTATATCTTAAATTTATGCCCCACAAATTACAAGCATCCGCAGTTTGTCCCAGACTTTTATTCTTATCAGTGTGGAAAAAAACATATAAAACATCAAGTGACACTAAAACTCCACACTGGAACCTAAACTAATGAAATCCTTGGAGGTTAACAGCTTTTAAGACATGGTCCTGGACCTGCCAGTTGCAGGTATTGCCAGTGGAAAAGTAATTAAAAAACAAGTTGGAAGAAGGTTTTTCTGTTTTTTTGGCAAGATATCGCAAAAAGTTAAAAGCTTTTTTTTTTTTTTTTTTGCTGAAATCTGATGGACATGTAGTCCTTGGCCCAGGGATATATAGATTAGATTTTGGTGCTAACTGGGATCTGGGATTCATGCCATCAGAATTTTTTGCCCCATAATTCTTGTGCTGCATTCATGTGATGGTGGGAAGGACATCCAGGACTTTCAAATCAGCCACTAAACAGCATTGTAATCAAATGCTGTTTTGTCAGAAAATCAAACCAGAAAGACTTAAGATAAACATTAACCATATGGAGGCTGCTGTTTTGCAAGTAAAATAATTGTTCAGTGTTGGTGGAGGTTTTAGCTCTACCAGCTGCCCTCTAGTTGGACAATTGAATTGAAAAAAAAAAAAAAAAACATATGTAAAGAGGAGAATTTTTACATTTTGCAGGCTGTACAGACTGGTTTTATGTAGCTGTTTTCAGGAGAGGACATCCATCGCTGTCGTGGAGAACATGACTCGGCAATATTTAATTAAAGCCCAAAATCGATCTGACATATTGGGAAACTGATAAATTACTTCAACCCTGGTTGAGAGCAGGAGGTAAACCTCCAATAAAGGAAGGGCAGTGGCCGTGGACAAGTTGTTACTCTACGTTTCCAGCACCATACATCATTTATAGTTGTACACTCGTAAAATAACTAATGTTACTTAGTCCAGCTCTCTGCCTGGGAAACATTTAGCTAATCGTTTGAATCGGGAAAGCACAAGTCTTGCTGCTGGATCTGGCTGTATCACGGGATGTGACTCTCCCGGCTGTGTGGCTTTGAGCTCTACTCAAGCTGGAAAAGGGGGAGTAAAACAAAGTCAAAAAATGAGCATGAAGTTGCCACTCCATCACACATACAGTAATTTAGCCATTCCCTCACTGATCTCTGTGTGAGCTGTAAGACAACCGGTAGCCAGCAGATGTCTCTACTATAATGGGGAACAGACGCTCTCCTCAGCAGCTCCCAGGCCTATTTCAGCTCCTCTTCCATCCTGTCACAATATATAGGCCTGTCTGAAAGTGGGAGTGCTTATCAAGAGATAGGTTTGGCTCTCCCATCAGTTTGAATGAGGCAGTCAGGGTTGATGGATGGCGCTTATCACAGATCTTCTCATGTAGGAGGGCTACAGTGGAATTGCTAATCAGCTTCCTCGTGTTCCTATCAGATCCATTATGATCTACCAAGTGAAACTGATAAGAAAATATCATTCTTACTTGTCTGTCCTTTGCCTTTGTGGGCCAGAATGGAGATAATTATGGCAGCACATATGGGATTTGCCCGTCCAGACTCCCGAATTTTAAACAGTGTGTTAAAGTACAGCTACTTAACTTTGTCCAGCCGTCTTTACAGGATTAATGCAGGCATACAATGTGATTTACACTCTGTTTGAGACACACCGACACCTCCTCTCCTGCAGAATTAAAAAGTTGCTTGGTCACACCGTCCTGAACCCTCGGCAGTTTGCCCCATGCACTATTCTGTTTTATCTCAGGCTTAGAGCTTAGTATACGCATACTGCTTCATACCAGCTCTGCCCAAAATAGAGCCGTAAGCTGTGTGGCTGTTCAATGGCACCAAACAAGGCCTGATGAGTACCGATAGCAGAATCAAACACAAGGCTTATTTCCTCTGTGGAAGTATATACTGTTCGGCTGTGGAGACCCTATGAAAAATATGTGGACTTAAAAAGTATTTGCAATAGCTTTTGCATCTCAAACAAGCTGTTAGATGGTCTAAGTAACTGGTCGGCGTGGACTAATGTGCAGGGATTTTTTTTTCTTCTTCTCAGCATGGCTTTGTTGGATTTCCCTCTCCTTCCTCACAAAATAAGTTCTTGTTATGTGCTGATCAATAGCTCCCGTACCGAATTAAAGACTCAAAATAAACGGTTGGATTTAGTTCTGGTGGTTTAGATGATAGCGGCAAAACTAGTGGATGTTTGCGCTCCCATTTCCGTTCCTTTGTAGATCTCTTTGCATGGTTTTGGTCAGTATGTCTTATCAGATGCTGCACCAGGAGGATCTATTTCAGCCTCATAGCAGGGGGTAGGCCACAAGCTTTTCACTCACTCCAAAAAACAGAATTTTCAGCATTTATGACAATGGCGACAAAGTTGTGTGGTAAACAAACTGTGGTAGCACATTTCAGAATTTTTCTCCTTTCATCATCATTATCAGAAAGGGCAGCGCTTGTTTGAAGATACTAGCT
The DNA here is from genome assembly GCA_900302555.1 of Myripristis jacobus. Taxonomy (NCBI): domain Eukaryota; kingdom Metazoa; phylum Chordata; class Actinopteri; order Holocentriformes; family Holocentridae; genus Myripristis; species Myripristis jacobus. The sequence continues at coordinate 31,297 of OMLB01055484.1, forward strand.
CTTGAGAGATTACAATGTGAAGGGCCTCTTCAGCTAGATGAAATGCAATGTCCATGACACACACACACACACACACACACACACGTACAGCAATCCCCTTTTGCCAACACAAAGGTTTATTCTCAAAACAGCACTTTGTATTAAGGTTTAATGTCCATAATAACTTTTTGTTTTTTTTAACATATTATAAAAAAAATCTTTTGGAGTTCTTCGTTGAATCAATTAAAAAGTTCTGAAGAGATCTCAACTTAATACTGTTTTTTTTTTTTTTTTTTTAGTCACTCTGAGTAATGCTGCTTTGGCTAAGGATGAGTACAATTTGTTTGGCCCCCAGCATTTGTTTGAATCCTACTATTTGGTATCAGTATAAAAACATGTGAGATGTAAGTCATACATTCTGGCTGCATGCAGCAAAGTTAAAAAAAAAAAAATCCACGTCTCTTTCTTGGCTCTGGAATAAAGACTATGCCCAATCCCATCAATAGAACTGCTAAAGGCAATTTTAGGGGAACCGAAAGTTGCAGTCTCCCACTTATTTGTCTGTTTTTCTTGTTTTTTTGTTTGTTTGTTTTTTTTGACAAACTGCTTTGAAGTAAGGAAACAGTAAGTGCTTTTTCATGGACTGAAGAGGTCAAACAGAAAAAGTCTCTTTAAGCATAACATATTCAACTGTCGTTTGGCATCCACTGATCCACTGAATTCATCTCACGTACAGTGAGCTCTGGAAAATATGGAAAATAGACAAGTTCTTGACTTAACCTCACGCTACCACACTCAGACCCTTAATCCAGCCATCAACGTATTTTTTCTCTATCTCTATATTTTTTTTTTCATCCCAAATCAAAATGAGATGGAAAACACTTCCAGTGGGTCAATGTCAACCATGACCAAAATCATTAAATGTTTGGATTTGTGAAATATCCTTCAGCAGTGACATGACCGAGAGCTCAATTCAGCCCGAGTCCAATAATTCACCATTTTCATGAGCGTCCTTGTCAGCCAGTGAAGTGATGATTAGAAACTGGAGGACGGGAGTTGGTCATGACTGAATAACTCTGTAAGGGGAAAACAAAGGCTTGACACCTGACTAGAAGCAGGGTGAAATCACGGCCACGACAGTTTGCACGTGAGCCATTTTGAGGAAAGGAGAAAAAAAACCAAAACAACAACAAACAGATGGACTGTGTTTCGCCCCTTGTTGCTCAGGATGCTGGGAAGCTTCGGGCTAATTTTGCAGGCACTGAATGATATATTCAAATTTGAGTGCCATAGTAAGCCCATCATTTTACCCTTCAGTGGCAGGTTTAGATTACTCAGAAATCAGAGAGCCGTGTTTGATGTGAACCTCTTGTTTATTCACTGTAATGTAGGCGGTGAATAAGAATGAGCTGTAAAAGTTTAAACAGACATAAATATTCTATCCCGAGTGCTACTACATAACCTTAGACTTTGCAAACTGTGCACGCTTTTCATGAAGAGCGCTAAGTAGTTGGTAGGCAAATTGACTGCAGGGATAATTTGCTTGCACTCCT